>CAJNOL010000893.1:0-94533 GCA_905250125.1 Rotaria sordida
ACGTTTTTTTTTCCTATGCACATGCAGTCGAAGGCTACAGACAAAAAGTTGAATTAACGATAAACTTCATGGTAGAGGGAGAAGTTGGGACTCGTAGCTAGCACTATGGATGGATACGAAGCAGATAGCTAAAATATCGTTTGGATTGAAGATTTGCAAAAATATTAGAATTTTGCGTTCCGTTGACATATTCCCTAGGGGAAATCTTTGATAGATTCGATAATGACCTGAAACAGATTTGCTCTTTGTTTCTGTGGAAACGGTGAAGTCTTGAAAATGGCGTATAGACTCGAGATTCCAAAAACTTTATAAGATTTCAAACATTTCTAATTTAGAAGGTTGCCAATTGCACATTGTAAGACTTTCTAAAGAGAACAGGAGAAAAATGCATACTGTGTATCGATCTCCAGATTTTCAGCTGTCAAACTGATTAGATTACTGCGGTGAACTGTGCTATTTTATTATCTATAAGTTTAATCTTCGATATCTTAGTTCTCACTGAAACGTTAACTTGTACTTAAATTTTATGTAAAGACAAATTATCGGAACAAACGTTTGGAAAATGGAATATTTCATTTCAAAATATTACTTCGAATTGACAAACTTCTGCTGTATTAAGTTCTTCAGTTCAATTTTAAAAATATTTACCTAACTTTTGTTTTTCAGGGTTACATAAACCTGAGAATAGTTTTACCAAAAGAGTGCTTCTTACTAAAAACTGTGAGTTTATGAGAAACTTAGTGCAATAACTAATCTGATATTAACACCATAGTTTAATAATTGTTCAAGTTTTATCCTGTATAAAATCGGACAGATAATTAATTTTCTAAACTCAGATAATATTCAACTCATGATAATTCTGAACTGACTCTCAATAGATGTTAGCGAAAATCTTGATGGAATTAGTTCATCCATTTTTGCCAAGATCATTAATGGTATCAGTTGAAAATCTTGACGAGATCTTGATAATCAAAGTCTGAGTGTAGTCTAAACACAAATCTGCAAAGATTTTAACTAAATTCTTGTATGTTCTCATCAAGATACTTATTATGGTTGATATTATCTTGTAAGGATCAGGAACGCTTGTACTAGAAAAGTCTAGAAAATATCCACAAGACGAGAATGAATGGCAATTGAAACAGGATCTTGGTCAAAACTTAGCAGAATTTACCTATTTAGGATTCTGACTCATCTTGTTCTATTCTTGAGAACATCCTCGTTTGATATAGCTGTAATTTCTGACAGAATCCTCATATGGGTTATCGAATAGATTTTGACAAAATCTGATAAAACTTTGAAAAAATTCTTTCTGTCTTTCCGATGAAGATTCTGAGTAGGATCGAGAGTTAATCCTGCTAAGATACTACATTCTCAATTTAGAAAAAAATTTGAGCAGAAATTTGAAGACATCCTGAAAATGAACATACTTCACTATGAGAAATTTTGCGAACAACAAATACTAGAATTCAAAACCGAATCCTTGGGACTCTGAATCTGGAAAGATCTTTCAAGATTTTCTCAAGGAATGCACAGGATTGAGACTCAGGTAATTACTTGTAGATATGCTTAAACAATCATGAATAACTACTTAAATAGAATTGAGAATGAAAATAATATAGTATGAAAAAGGAAGTTTCGAGCACTTTGTCAGTTCTTTAGATTCATACTAATTTAAAGTACTTTTGTGTTGATAGATCATTCAATTCCTTGCAGAACATAACGGATGATGAGTTGATACCATAGTATGTTAAAAAGAAGAATCGATAAATCATTTTCATCTATTTTCCATGGACATAGAGCTTAGCAAAATATATAAATAGTCCAAAATATAATTTATTTAGATCCTGTATAATATTACAAATTGTATTGGATCACATATTTGAGAAAACGTACGACATCTCAATTGGAACCAACAAATTTTGGTCATCAGTAAATACTTATAAATGAAAGAACAGTTAAGAATTATTCTTCATCAAATGTTATTTGTAATATAGAACATATGAAAATAGAAAAAATTTGTTTCTAATTAAATGCATTTCACATAGGGAGTATTGACCATTTTAAAGAAGCAGTTTGTGTTAATTGTTTTTTCACAATCGTAGAACTTTGAAAATCACACTCAATAAATGTTGCACCAAACAAATCAGCATTCGTAAAATTTGCTTCATTAAATATACATCGTTGACAATGAGCATATTGCCAATTACTATCACTTAAATCTGCACCCGTAAAATTTCCATTAATTATTTTACTATATTTCATTGATATCTTATGCATATATGCGTTTGAAAAGGTACTATTAATAAATACAGCATGATCAAATGTTGAATTCATTAACTTAGTTTTATTTAATGCACATTGTATAAAATTAGTATAAGCACCATTAACATGATTCACATCCGTCCGATAAAAATCAACATCTAAACCAAAATTTGATCGATATAGATTAGCATAATCAAGCTTTGCAAACATAAATGAAGAATATTTAATATCTGCATTTTTTAGATTTACTTTAATCATAGATGTAGAATCAAATAAACAATTAGAACAGAAAAATCTGTTTAAATCAGCATTATTCATTATCACATGAGTAAAATCAACATTATCATATGTAGCAGAAAAAAATGAAGCAGATGTTAAGTTTGCTTTATTGAAAAACAATTGTGAAGAACTATATTTAAGAATACTAATCTCATCATCCATTGGTGGAGTATTCTGAGTCGAAGAAAAATCAGCATTAATAAGTATAGCACCATTAAATCTTGCACCACAGATATTAATTTCATGAAAATCAGCTCTTGTCATAATAGTATCTTCTAATGAAAGATGAAATAATACTCTTCGTTCAAATTCACCAATTAAATTTAAATCAGTTAAATTAGCCGATTGGAGTAAAACTGGTGATCGATAATCATCCGATTGATAAGTGATTAATTTAGCTTCATATAATAAACGAATGAGAAAATTTCGTCGATCAGAATCAAGACGATTTAATGCTGAAAGTGCTGCAAAACGAGCAACAAGTGCAGCGGATGAACTTTCATTAAGTTCTGTACCATATTTTTCAATTAATTTACTTAATGTCTTTTGACATTCATGAAGAATTAAATCTTGTTGTTGATCATCAGCTATATCAAGGTCTTGTTTACGATTATGATTTGCTATTGCAAAATCACGGTTATTTTGTAATACAGTATAAACACCAATAGCGACAGGAATAGAAATTGATACAAATAATTGAATCCATTCAAAACATGAATACTTATTGTTTTCTTCTTTCATTTTAGTTTTTGAAAAGGAATGATTTTGATTTGATGATTATATAAATTTTAGGTGAATGGTCAAATTTCTTCTGATATCGTAATATTTTGTGCTTGAATCATGTTGACGATAGCATTAAACAAAGAAAACTGACTAATATTTACTGTATTTCTCAAATGACTATGTCATTGTAAATCAAATATTTAGATCTTGACAATTAATATATTCAATCTAGACATTAGAGTTTTCATACTCAACAAATATTTCGATAATATTTGACAGAGGAGATCAAACTCTGTAGTAGGCAACACTTGGCAAAGTTATTTGATTTAGAATTGAAAGTTCTCGAATATTATTGACGATAATAAGACTTATTTAATGTTAGTATTCAACGATAATTGAGATCCGAAGAGATATGAAGGTATTAAAAATTACTAATTATTGTTACAGAATATGTTAGTTTTTATAATAGATAAAGTTTGTCAAGAGATTTTTATTTTATGATCTAGCTGCATTTACAAATCATACGTCATTGTAGTTAGATATTGTCTAAGTTAATATTCTAATAGAAAAAGAATAGAAAAAAAAACTTTCTTTTTAATTCTATATGCAAACGAGAATATCATTTACATGATTTATAATCTTCTTTTCAATAATGTAATATGATCACATCAATATTCGATTACTTTGGAAAATTGATTAAAACATAAAAATAGAAGCAATTTTACTAAGTATTTAATAATGTCTTTGAACATGTCATAAATATCATGGCCATCATATTCAAATTCATTGAATATTGATTGAACTAGCTCGATTAATTCTATGAATGAATATTATTCGAGTTTATTGTGTTTGAACCTACAAGAAAATTCGTCATTTGTCGACTGCTATAATTTATTAAGCAGTATTTTCTTCCTCAATAGTTTTAATTTCTTTTATTTTTGTAACTATTAAAATATTTAGACTTTATGATGGTGATTCTTTAAGTCATTAAAAAGATCAGGTTAAAACTATTATAAAGCCATCAGTCTGTCCTCCTTACCGAAGGTACTGATTTCAAAGCAGTCATGGTACTGGGACAATAATCAACAGAACAAACACAAAAGTACTTTAATAGCAAACAACATGTAACAATATCTCGATCGAATATTATATTGAGAATGGTCTCAGTACATGTGCATTCCAGAGTATTCCTTCGAGTATTTGTCAGGTTTTTAGAGCGTCCGACGAAAACTATTTTTAATTAGTTAGTCGATTGAAAAATTAGAAAAATTTTAAAGTCAAGAGTTGAAAACCTCCAAAAAATACCCGAAAGTAGTGGAGAATCTAAAAAATTCTGTGGCATAGTGGCACCAGAGTATCTTGAATTCAATATGTCCGTTACAGAGTTAGAACGACTAGTAATGAAAAAATTCAAGTATTTCTATTATGATTCTTATATCGTTTTAAATAAGACTATACCTAATCGATCCATCGATAGTTACCAAATGCTTGCATACACTTTTATGATATAGGGTTTATTCAATTGAAAATTGCATTCAAATACAACAAGTACTTATACACATTGTTAGTAGTAATTTAGAACACTTTGTGCAATTTTTTCTCCTATTTTATCAGCAAGGTATAGAGTTCGTGCATATCATTTTGTATAGCGGAAAAAGGCAATCAAATTGATACTATTGAGTTTATATTTTGTACAAGATGTAGAGATGTTATTAAAAACACACATCAACTACAATACAAGTATCAATTCTAACTTGGGTTCACTAAGAATACTGTTTAAAATGATCAAAGAAACGATAAAACAATTAGATATATAAAACAATATATCTAGATTCAGACGATTCAAACACATCGCAATAACGTCGAAAATCAAATTTTGTAACTCGACAACGTTCCATAATGATTTTCGAAAACAATCGGTATTATTACTTTTTTTTCAATACTGGTATCTTAAAACTATGTGTAACCCTCTATGATGCAGTACAATCGATCTTTTAATGCAATATAAGCAAGTACATATTGTTTTATATGGATTACTTTTTATAAATATTAATTAGATTTTACGTCTTAATTGAATTTCCTCTTTTAATGTTTTTTTTTGCTTCGGGCTGCTGCTGTTTGTTTTTTTTGCGATAATTGCTATATAGCGAGGGAGTATAGATTTCATTGCATCGTTGAATATATCAATCATACATAACACTTAAAGTTTAGAGAACGCAAAAATACATTAGAAAAGAAGATGGCATATTTTTTATTACTACAATTTACAACAAGAGTAAATCGAGTTTTCGTCTCTCCTTTATATTTGTACATATAAACAAATGTTACTGAAATTATAGTTGGAGTATTTATTCAGATATAGAGATTAACAAAAATGAATTTTTGAATATTCAAACAACAATTGAAACTATATACATTTATACATTCAAAAAACAAACAGCAGAGCCAAAAACTCGATTTATTCTTATTGTACATTGTAGTAAAAAATATAACCGAGTTTTTCTCTGAACTCTATGTGTTATTCATGATTAATATGTCAAACAATCTGATGAAGTTGATATTGTCTTGCTATATATCAATTATCAAAAAACCGAGCGTATATTATGTGAATATTACATAGATGAAATATTTTTTCTTTATATTTAGATAGATATCTGGTATTTTTCAAACTATTATGACAAAAAATGAGCAGTAAGAATGTAAATGTTTAATAACTATTTGAAAGAAAAACAAAATACAAACAAAAAAAATTATTATTTTTAATAAGAATATTATACAAATAGATGTTAATAGACTATTCGATTCACAAATGTATTCTCTATCTAATATTTCAATATGCTACACTACAATGTGAATATTTTGGTATAAAACCTCTTCTCGTCGTTAATACCAAGATCAAAAGTTAGATATATCAATGATAAATTTTAATGATTTATATATAATAGAAAATAAATAATGCATATTCAACTTATGCTAGATTATAAATTTTCAAAATAATAGTTTTATTTTATTATTTTTTTCTTATGCATGTGGTTTTCCACTGTGTTCACTAGTACAACCATGTTGTTCACAACTACTACGTCGTATATTTGATGGATCAGTTGATGGTAATGTTTGATTGGTACTTGGATGCATACCAACTGTATTCGTTATTGAATTCATACCTGGTGGTGACGATTCAGTAGCTAATTTTCCATCTGAATCTTGTATATAATGAGTAGATGAAGATGACATTTTTTTTTTTCGTTTTGTTAGATCGTTGCTAGAAATAATGCTTTATTAACAATCTGAAAGGAGAATGACGTGAGAGAATAAGAGAAAAAAAAAACATGAAACAGAGATGGAAGCAAACTAGGTCAAGAATGAAGAAGAGGAGAAAATGCGCAATAGAACATTTTTCTTTCTTTGTTGTTGAATGAGTCAATCGCATATAGAAGAAAATAGCATATGTTATGAAAGAGTCACTACATTACATTATCACGTCGACCTCCTCTCTTCTCAAAGAATGTCTCAATGGTTAGAAGGAATATTCAACTAAAATAAAGTTTAAGAAACAAATATTTTCTATCTTTATCATCTTGAACTACAAAATAGCAGTTCATCTTTTTTTTTTCTTAGTTACGATGATTTCAAAATCTTAATAAATTTCAATAGTCATAAGCGACACAAGCTAAACGTTTTAGAGGAAGTAATAAATCTTTTTTTACACAAATAATTACAAAAAAATATTTCAGTTAAAGTCTTACATTAATCAGTTTATTCATTATCTAAATCAATTTAAAAATGATGTTCAATATAAACTAAATAGTCTTTCTTGAACTGTCAAGTATGAGTGTGGGTGAGTGCAGAGAAAATTATAGATCATTTATATCAATGTTGTCAACTTTTAATATTCAAAAAGTAGTAAGCATTTTTTTTAATTTACAATTTTTCTTGAACTTTTTCTTGATATCATAATGAGATAGTTTTGTACCAAACTCCAATCGTTTAGTTTTATTTCACCTTCTACTTGAAAAATACGTTTTTTTTTGTAGAAAGAGCGAGAAATCTTTTTCGTTTTTCCTCTGTTTATGATTTTTTTTTTGATCGTGCAACTCAGAATTCTCTGTAAGTGTTCATTCCATATATTTAATTTTTTTTTGTATGATAGATCATGTCCAGATGCAGAGCATGGCAGAGTCTCTTTTTTGAATTAAACTGAGTGCTTTTATAATTAGAGCGCCATTTTTTGAGTTTTTCCAGGCATTGAACTTTTCTCCGCTTAAATAGCGATAATTTTTAAAAAAAGACACTGTAATGTTCTACGTTCTGACATATCCTTGCAAACAAAATAGATAAGTATGTAGAATGAAGGTTCACAGAGAAATTTGAGTTGCCAAATGAGCTATTTTTGACCCTTGTTTGTTGAATATCTTCCGAAAACGTCATGGTATAGGGGGTTGAAAATTTCATGCGATTTGAATGTATCTGGTTCAAAATCGGTTTCTGAGGGATTCTTCAGAGATCCATCAAAATAAATCTAAACAAGCGAGTAAATGACTATAACAATTATTGAAGATACTTTTAATGACTAAATCTCAATTTCTAACTTTAAGTTGTGTTATTATGATTTATTTGAACATGAGCAAAAACAAACTTGCGATTGTTTTCATTTCATGATCAGCAAAGTTTTAAAGCGAAAACCGAAAAATGTATACTTTATTTAAAAGTAGTCTTAATAGTGATTACGCAATCGATCGAATTCAATTAATTTGATTCCGAATGCGTAAAAAAGAAATTAAAAAATTTTAAAACCAACAAAATTATCAAACGAAATATGAATCTTTCTTAAAAACAGAGATCATTGAAACTTGTGCCATTGTGATCAAATCGAACTATCTTTTCTTACTCAGCACTACATATATGCCGTGTTTTTTCAAACTATTTGATTACATGTTGGAATCTTAAGTCGAACCAGAAATAAAACAAACATGAAATGCGACTTCGACTAATATAGCCGAAATTTTAATAGATTATTGCATAGTTTAAACATAGACCTTAAAATCTAGCCATTAAATCTTCTTCAAAATTAAGTTGAATAATTACTTAAATCGACGACAAAAATAGAACTAGCACGATAAAAATAACCAGATAGGTAAAGACAAAGTACGAAAGAAAAATAACATTAGAATAGTACATTTTTTGTAATTAATAGAAAATATATGTTACTCTCAAAAAAAAAACAAGAATAAGAATGAGAAAACAACCCTAACAACGTTCATAATAATTTCCCTGGCATTTCCGAACAGATGGCTAAGCAGAATCTAAAAATATTATTAAACGATGTTTAAAAAAAGAATGCGACTTAAAAAAAAATATGGAAACAAATCAGAAGAGATGGCAACACCAGTCAAATATGATGAAGTCTAAAAATAGTGAATCGTCATAAAAGAAAACATGAAAATTAAAATGATATATTTTCTTTAAAGAAAAAAATAATAATAAAGAAATTTCTCGTCGATAATATGTTAGCAAAAAAACTTTTTTCATTAATTATCATATACTTCAACTTAAAATTAAACTTCCGATTAACAAAATTTTCAAATGGTTAAAACTACAAGAAAATATAAACATGTATTTCAAATTTAAGACTGATATATCTCTTTATTTTATCGATATTATCTATCCTATCTGTGATTCATAGAACTACAATGATTCTAAATTACAAAATCAAATAATATACATTACATATATATGTTTAATTTTTATGTCAGCTATTACATCTTTATGCACTACTTCATCACATTAACAACAATTGAGACGTTATCAATATATTTGATTGAATGCCTTTAAAGAAAGAGTCTCCATATACAATAAATTGTTTTTTGAAATGAGTCTTGTCTCCGCTGATAAACATTATTGAGTATAGACAAAACCTAAAAGAATTCGTATTTATCAATCTTTCTTCATGATTTATAATCATTTTAGCGAATTTTGCAAAAAATATATTTTTGATTTCTTCCAAATCATGTTCAAACTCAACTTTCGAATTCAAACTTTATGCAAATAAAGTTTTCAATGAGATTAGTTAATTTTGAAAGTATTATATTTCGTTGTATTTTCTATTTTGAGATATAAATTTAAGAACAAATATTACTTACTCGAATAAAATTATTTTCAATGAGAATTTTACTTATACAAAGTTTAAAGATGATCTGAAAAGGCAGCTATAACATTTTCTTGAAAAACTGACTTGCAAAAAAAGAAAGACTTATGAAAATGAATTACCTATGACTTTCTTTAATCTCAATAGGGATAATCTATTCAGATAAGACTTAACACGAAAAGTAATTTATTACTTGAAGAAGTTTCTTTGTGAAATATGTTTATTTAGTGAAAATTCGATTTATGTATACCATTAAGAAATGACGGATAAAACATCGTTAACATGATATAGTAAAATTTTTCTATCATATCAAATAACATTTTAATGATTGGTTTTTTTTTTTGTTCGTAATAAAAATTATTTTGATTATCAATTTTTTTCCAGTAATGATTTGTCGTGATCTCTTCTTGGATGCTTTCACTACTTTGTTGTCAAGGATCAAAAAGATTGATGTATAATCAAAACCATTAGTGTATGATGAAACTAAGATTCTTCTCCAGATCGACGATACTCTACACACTAACTGGCAGAGTACATCAAAGAGTGTGGATACTGTGCTGTCACTGATATGAAGAAATGTCAAAAATGTTGTTCTCAAGGTTAATATTGTAATACATGTATATTACTTGCTTTATACACTACACTTTAGTTGTTTTCCAGGTCAACGATACTTTTAATTAGTTAGTCTGATTGACAGTGGAGAACAACGCAAAGTAAGGGGGTGAGAACATCAAATAATGCCAGGATTAGATTATCATCAGTCTGGAGCAGCAACTATACTTCATTGACAAATAATAATGTGAAATAAGTGTTCGAAAAAATTTGACGATCAAAAATATTGTCACTCTTTTGCATTGTTCATAAGATCAAACAAGTTTATTTTGCCTTTGTTTTTAAAGTTATTATTATATAATAGAAAGTCGATGTCACAAAAAAAAAAACTTTGCTTAAAAAAAATAAGATGCTAGCAATTCGTCATTAAATCAAAATTTCTTTTGACGTGTTCTTTTCTCATAGTTAGATCGAGCTCATCGAGTTAGCTATAATGTTGTTTTTTGATATATTCAGACGATGTTTTTATAACGAGATTTAGGATAGTGAGGTGGAAAAAACCAGAAAAACCCATAGAAATTGAAATACACCAAAAGCATCAAGTCTCTGTAGCCTCAATATTTATTTAAATATTTCTTTTGATTTGTTATGTAGTTAGGAAAAATACTTATGCATGTTTTTTGAAAAGATATTGTTTGATTGTTAATAAAAATCGATATTTTCTTTCAATATAATAGCAAAAAAGTCATAAATACCGATTTGTATTCTAAGACTTTGACCATCAGAACTTCAATGTCGAAAGCAATGAATATCGTATTTAGAATCAGTATACTCAATACTAATTTCCATCAAACTTTGACCTTAGGAAAGCACAGATCAAAGTATTTGAAAATAACAATGACAGAGTGTAAAGATCAAAATTTGACGACGAGCAGTTTTGAATATTGAGTATCCTATTCGATGCAGTTTTTTGCACTGATTTCGAATATAATATACGTTTCTTTCGGAACTGAAGTTCTGATGGTCATAATCTTAGAATACAAATCGGTATTTATGACTTTTTTTTGCTATTCTATCGAAAAAAATTCAATTTTCTCAATAATCAAATAATACCTTTTCAAAAAGCATGCATAAGTGTTTTTCCTAACTATATAACAAATCAAAAGAAATATTTAGATAAATATTAAGGCTACAGAGAGTTGATGCTTTTGGGATATTTCAATTTTGATAGGTTTTTCTCATTTTTTTTCACCCTAACTATTCTAAGTCTCACTGTAAAAACATCATCTGAATATATCAAAACACAACATTTCTATTGTTAACTCGATGAGCTCGATCCAACTATGAGAAAAAAAAAACAATAAAAGAAATTTTGATTAAATGCCGAATTGTTGACATTTTATAATATCGTACGTCATATATATTCAATATTCGCAAGTATTTTGAGTTAACAAGTTATGTAAGCGATGATTAAATTTACTTAATCGTTGTTAATCATGTATTTCACTAAATATTCATACGAATATTTAAAGAATCTATCGCTCAAATAGATGTATTAATGTGAAAGAATTCGATTTTAAATTGAATATAAAAATAATCTTAAAACAAGTAACAGCTGTTTACGAGGAATGTCTCCTATAAATTATATTCTACTCATAGACATTTCCTTTTAACAAACTAGAATAAATATACAGAGTGAGCTATATAAATAGCACTACGATAAAATTAATGAAATATCTCCGTATTGGTCAAATCAAATCCACTAACTTTTTTGGTCAGTCGTAGAAGTTTTTTCAAAGCTTTTTTCTTCATACGGATATGATAAACAACAGGCCTCCGTGTAAGATGAAACAATCTCATTCCAGGAACAAATATCTTTTACAACAATCTTTTTTTTTTTATTAAGAACTATTCAATCGTTTCGAAACAGATGTCTTTCTCACCGAAATGTGAACCGAATTTTAATAAGATTATGAAATACAAAATGAAATATGTAAAATTTAGTAGTGTTAATGGAGACGAATTTCTTTCGTCTCATCTCATTTTATGCTGTGAAATCCTGGTAGGCAAATACTACTATGATGATTATTGTTGGTATTATGAAAGCAATTTTACTTATTATCAAATAAGAAAAAAACATGTGTAACATTTCATAGATAATTTACAGTTGTCATCCTAAGAGAATAATAAGAAGAAATCAAAACGAACTATATTGATACAAATAGAGCCAATTTTTAGAATTAGTTTGTTCAAAAGTCAACGATTACAAAATTTTGAATTTTCAAACATAGAACATTAGTTCTTACAAGAAAGTAGGTGCCTAAAGAGCTGCAATAGAATGTTTTACTTATGGGACATAAATTTCAACATTTAAACTCACTACTAGTTTTGAAAACTTCCTTTGCATTTATCCGTATAGCTCATTTTGATTTTTTTTCTTATTATTTTTCTTGTAAAATCATTGAAAATTACTTTTCTTACTTGACAGTAGTATTTATTTTCGTTGTCAATATCAAAATAACCCTTAAATAAGTTTCTACCAATAACTAAAAAAATCAGCCCATTCTAGCGATTCGAAGTGAAAATATTTCAAATTTTTTATCATAGTGTTATTTATGGTCTATTCTCTACATTAATCTTCAAATGAGAATAAGATTTTTTTATGAATCAAATTTCAACAGATTATCAATATCATTTTACTATAGGACAGTAAGCAAATATACAATTCATTTTTTCTTATCACTCTCAATCGAATTGTAAATATTCTATAATGAAATAATTCTTAATCCCATAGCCTTTTTTTAAAATTTTATCATATTAAATAAATAAAAGTAGTATCATAGCTTAAAATAAGACATAAATTATGAAAAAGTAATATAGACGAATATAAAAGTTTATATTGAAAATTAACCACTTGATGTTGTTACATGACTTGAGATCCATTCCGACAAGGCTTCTGGATTTCGTGTCTAAATTTATATATATATATATACATAATTTTTCTATTGAATAAAAATATTTTTATTTCTTATATTTACTTGTATATAAACTGTTCCAGGACCAGTAAATCGACAAACAAGTCCTTCACCAGCATGCATTCCACTCATAAGACCACCACCAGTTCTTTCAATTGCATATGGACAATTCCATGCAACTAAATGTCCATTATCAACAATCCATTGTTCACCTTGTCGTAACTGACGTTGTACAATAGCGCCAAGAGATGTAACAAAAATAATTCCATTACCTGATACACGATGAACAAAAAGACCTTCACCAGAAAACATTGCTTTACCAAATCCTTGAGATTTTGTTTCTTTTACAACACCATGAGTCATAGCTAAAAACCCACCTTTGCCTACACTCCATTGACTTTGACCATCTAATTGTATAGGAACGATATCACCCCTATAAAATAAAAAATAAAAAAATAGATCTTATCTTTATCTTATTATAAAAGTCAAATATGATATTGAAATATTTTTACCAAGGGTTTTTGTTTTTCATGACTAAAAATACGTCAACTTCGATTTATTATAAAATTAAAATATAAGATACTAGTATCAATTAAAAGCTAATGAAAATCTTACCAGACAGGTGGTGCAAGTAACACTTCTCCAGGACCAGTATATGTTGATTGAGCCATTTCACCACCAGTTAACATTTTTTTAAATGAAAATTTAAATTTTCCTTTGAGTGTCACTTCTGGACTCATAGCAACCATAGCTCCTGGCTGTGCATAAAATGGAATATTTGGTTGTAATGTCACCGAAAGAAGTGCATTTGTATCACGATGATCTATTTTGTAATAACCACCATTAAATTGACCTACTACATCTGCTAAACTACCACTAGCCAGCGGTGGTGCTGCTGCTGCCATTTGTCTGTATGAAAATGCTTGAGAATATTTTTTTTTCTATTTGAAATGAAAAGTTTAGTAATACTATAATCTTTATGTATACTTCACAAAAAAAAACACAAGTTAACTATGCGCATAGAAGAAAAAGAAATGAGCTAACAACGACTGTTATACAAATTTATCTACGTCATTAGACCTTCCCCCGTTTTGATAGAAAGAACAGAAAAAAAAACACGAGAAAAAGTATTATGCACTGGATGACTCAGAAATTTAATGGAAGGAGAAAAAGAAAATATAGAAGATCGGCATTTGCTGGCGTCAGTGAAAAGATAAATAAGAGAATAGAATACTCAAAAAGGAATAGAGGAATAAATTCGAACAACGTTTGTTGTTACTAATAACAATGACTAAAGATGCATATACGTCATACTTGAATCATATATTCGATATATGAAAGTGTCTCTTATATCGATAATAATATATCAATAGTTGAATCAGACAGAATACGACCTCGAACATTTACTACGCATTGACGTTAGATAATTAAAAATAAAAATAAATTATAAATTATAAATTTCTTTTCATTCATCTGCATATTTATCACACCTGAATGTTTTTTAATATACAACATACTTGATGAATATTCATACATCAATTTACAACAAATATTTACACGGTTATCAAAATGAATTTCTACGACTCAAATGTCATTTTGAACATAAATTCATGGTTATATATTCACTTACAAACTCATAGATTGTAATTACTTGAGAAAGTTATTCAGTAAAAATAAAACGAAATTCAAACTTCAAAAAGTAGTAGTGTGAATAACTAATGATGATAATTTGTATGACAAATTCATTAACAGTATATGATTGAACTATAGCAAAATTTAAACTAAAAACAACAAAAGTCAATGAAATACAAATGAAATGTCGCTTTTGAAAATACAATAATACATTCAATAAAAGACGTTCTTCAATCGTATACTTATCGTATTAATATACAAACAAATATAGTGATTGATATAAAATAGATAAGCACTAAGAGATTTATTTAAAGATTAGATCTGTTTAACTAAAGAATTTAAAAAGATATTTACAGACGAGTGAGGTATAAGTAACACTATGATAAAAAATTGAAAAATCTTCACTTTAATTCGTTCGAATGAACTGATTTTTTTGGTTAGTGGTAGCAACTTATTTGATAGTTTTTTTCATATGGATAACATAAATAAATACTACTATCAAGTAATAATTTTGGTCTTGTTAAAGAAATTTCATCTATTGTCAAATAAAAAAATACATATGAAGCCTTCCATAGATCATTTTTAGTTGTTATCTAAGAGAATAATAATAAGAAATTAAAATGAACTATATTAATGCATACAAAGCAAGTTCTCAAAATTAGTAGTCAGTTTAAATGTTAAAATTCGTATCCTATAAGTAAAACGTCCTATTGAAGTTCTTTGAACATCAACTTCTTTGCAAATGTCCAATGTTCTATGTTTGAAAATTCAAAATTTTGTAATTATTGAATTTTAAACAACCTAATTCTGAAAATTTGCTCTACGTACATCAATATACTATCATTTATAAAATTCATTTTGACTTCTAATTATAATTCTCTTAGATAACAACTGAAAATTATCTGTGAAACACTTTATAAGTATTTTTCTTACTTGACAATAGATGAAGTTTCCTATGATACTAAGCAAAAAATCAATTCATTTGAACGAATCGAAGCAAAGATATTTCAATTTTTTATTGTAGTGCTATCTGCGGCTCTTCGTGTATACAAAATAGGTCTCATTGTAACGATAAATGATCATCACTGTCTTTCTCCTATGTATTTTATCTCTTCTATTCTGTATGAACTATTGTCCGTTGCTTCGAGTATGATCTATATCTTTTCGTTTCTTGTTTGGCCGAGTGTTCTTTGAGGACAACTATAGAAGAATACAGCTGAAGGAAAAGAGTAACGTAGTGAACATCGTATAGGGAGGATACTAGTAACGCTAGTCATCGAGTTCATCATTGTTGATCACAATATAAGAGACACTATAGTAGGGGTAATGAAACAGTCTGTCCATACTTGGTTTTACTAATCCCATTCTCAACGTTACGGTTAACTGGTTTTAGGTTCATTAATAATCTTCTTTTTTATAAACTCACTGACTCAATAGTCTTTTCTTCAAAGCAAATACATCTCTCTATTGCCGTGCCAGTAAAAGAGTTATTGATATTTGAAATTTAAAACAAAAAAATGAAATCGTCATTTGAAGATGTATGAATGACTTAAGCAATAGTACATCAAGATCAGAATAAGTTGTAAATGAATTTCCTGAGTGACAATCGAAGATTTTCTTTTGTATATCACAGAACTCTATTCAATAGCTGTTCTTCATTTTCCATTTGATGGATATAATAACTTTTATGGAACTCATATATTTTCGAAGAAAATAGTGAGTGTAAGTTTTAAGTTTAGGTTTTCACGGCTTCCCCCATTCCCCTCCTCTCCATTACAGACACATAGTAACGTGAGGCCCCTTTACAGACCTTAGCAATTAAGACTAACAGACATCAGACTTTCTAGTTTTTTTTTGAAAAATTGATCAAGTTATAATTTTGAAAGATAATCAATATCATTGTTTGTGAGCTGATTAATATATATAATAGTGCGTAAGATCTTCTGTAGATATCATGGATATATAAAAAACAGATTTATTTACCAATTAATTCAATGATTATAATAATAAGAATGTTGAGTTACGAAAAACGATTTAAAATTTAAAAAAAGATGAAAGATAATGAGCGAATAGCAGCAATGCAAAATAAAAATAGAGCGCTCTCAAACAAAAAAAAAATTTCTGTTTTAAATGTAGACATAAATAACAAAGTCTTGCTCTTGCCATTGATTATCAGTGAAAATAACTACAATGTACACGAAGTTTTTCAGTTTACATATGATGCATTAGAATATTAAGGTTTAAGGATACATGTATACGTAAGTTCCACATTTCAGCTCCAGAGGAGCTGCGCTAACAAACTTTTTTTTAGTGGACAACTAGCGATAAACAAGTATGATGAGTGTACTAATACTACCAAAAACAACGAAGGGTTGTTGTGGAATAGATAATATATCATTGCATAAACTCGAAATCCTAATTTCTTCTTGAGATATTCAATGTTCAAAAGTTGACCAGACTTCATAGACGACCAGAAATGTCGTGAGTTGTTGTTCAATATTGAATATTTGAAAATAGAAAGTCATCGTTTTGATTAAAACTTTCTAGGATATTATTAGAGAATGATACGACCTACATATAGACAATATTTCAGATCAAAAATCATTTGTTTGAATTTTCCTGGCAAAACTCTATTCCATGGTAAAAAAAAACAGTGAAACTTATAATTCTGTAAATAAAACCTATGAGCTTGAACTACTTTGAGATTTTTTTTAGTCTAGACGTTGTCTCTATATGCCCAAAATATGAACTCAAAAGAGATGAATGACTTTAGGCAGTTCTTTCGTAAAAAATAATTATATACAGCACTGGACTCATTCCTCTCTTGTAATTGCATACCATGTTACCATCTTCTCATTTAAAAATATCATCCTATATATCTACGTATTGTATTATTAGATCAAAGTAGTAAGATTTCTTGCTGTTACTTATCGTCAAACAAATACGTAAGGATTATGTAGGGCAATAGAAATAAATTATTGTTGTTCAAAAAAAATATTTACAAAGTTCATTTATACCATACTATTGTAGTGAAGATATACTATGCTGCTTATCATACATGCAAATACAATTTTTATAATTCTTATTACATTGGCAAACTTCAAGATTATCTTTTTCTTTTTGTTGTTATATGTAAGAAATTGCAATAAATACTAACTATTCTTGTTATATAATAAACCATTATTCCTCAATCGATATATACACATAGATATGTGACGTCAACTTTTCTTTTCTATATGTTTGTCAATTTCGTCTTTCGACAATACTTTGTCTTATCTTTTCTTTTCCGTAAATTTAAGGACATTTTTCTTGTATTCGTCTTCTTTTTTCTGTTAATTTGAGGATATTTTCATGATCTTTGTCTCTCTAACAAAGAAGAAGATCGTAATAGATTTCTGTTTTCTCTTGTTGTAACCTTTTTCTTTCTAAATAAACTATTCAATCATTCGTTTTCACTTGCTTCAAAAAGCACATCCTTATCTAACTATTTTTTAGGTCGTAAAAAAAATGGCGTTTGTGTCTTTTCAGCATATTTGTGTTTGAAGATTGTAGATAGCAAGATTAGAAGAATAAATATAACAAAATATACATGTTATAGTTATAGTACAAAAAAAAAACTAGATTAATTGCAATTATCAAAAATCAACGAAAATGTTTTCTCTTTTATTATGAATAAATGAGTTAATTATGATATTTCTCATTGATAATACAACATTTAGAAATTACAAGATTACAATGCAATAAACAGTATAAATTTCGATGCAATCTTGTAAGATCATTGATATGAGTAGCTGTAGAATATACTTTTAGAATAAATTGTCAATCGGTTCGCGAATGGAGTTTCGACTAATTCAAATTTAACAAATGAATTTTATTAAAGAGTCATTACATTTATTTCATATTAAAGTAGAAATGAAAAAAGAATAACGAAGAATATGTAATGATACAACGTTTACTGCTAGATATGTGTTTTTTATTGATAATAATTGTGTACTAAATTTGTCGTTATTACTCATTACTTCTGCTATCTTCTTTTGTTAATATATACTTTCTGTTGAAATGACATGTACGCTACATCAATATGTTTTTCGCTGTCTTTTCCTGTGTCATCATCATCTTGTGTCATTTTTTTTTAAACAATATCATTAATAATATTCACCGTCATAAGATAATTTCTCTATTTCTTCAGATTGTAACATAGACGATCAACTCGAAACAAGAAGATGAAATTTTATTTTTGTAGAACTAGATGATTAGTTTTATTATTAATTAAAAAAAAAATCATACAAAAAATATTTTAATCAAAACTTAATATTTGTCTTTCTAAAAACTGCGATAGATGAACATGATAAGTATACTTATGATACCAAAAATAACGAAAGGTTGTTGTCGAACAGATGATACACCATTGCATAAATCTGAGCTACAGCAACATGTTGTGCTCTTTCCGAGAAGTGGCACATCCACTGTCAAACATTTGTTTTCACCCGCTTCGCATTCCGTGGTGTCAACGACGTCTCGACTAACGAGACCACCAAAGACTTTGACTTTCTTTAAAAAAAATATCATCAATCTTGATAAAAATGTATGACAATACGTACTTTACATCGTTCATTAGCCTTTGCCTCGACTTTCCATTGTGCTTCAGCTTGTGCGCTATTAAAAGGATCATTACAACCCGGCTTACTAGCACTATCACACCGATAACATTGATAGGCTTGAGTAGAGCAGATGCCTATAAGAATAATATCGTTGAATAATTGTTCAATGTATATTTTATGTTTAAAACTTACCAATAAAACAAACGAGAGCGACAAGAAATAATTTCATGATTGAATACTTATGAAAATATTGCTATATATCGTCAAACAAAAGATGAAATGGTTGAAAATATGAATTAAATGTTGGTGTTACTCTTGTATATATTTATATTCACCATGAAAGCTATAATAAGATTGATAATTCCTTATCTCACCTTGCAACACAGTTGTGCAATGTTCCTAATTTCAAAAAGCTTCTTTTTTCTCCATGAAACATAGTCGTCTTTGGTTGGTTCTATTTATTATCTGTTATCTTTTTTCTTGTCTTATGAAAATAACTTCTAAAAAAATGATGAAGTATTGAAGAGTAACATAATAGATCTGTTGTGCAATGACATCGAGTTCTCGTTAGATGAAGTTTATCATATCTATACCACTAAAAGTGTGACAGAATTATGCGTTGAAAAAAGTACATTAAATATGTTTTCAATGAATATGTTACAGACTATGCCTTCAATTTCCATAAATGGGCATTCACACTCTCAGAAAAGTTTGTTTTTCGAATATATTCTATACCTACTGAACTGAATATTGCTATAAAGGGATTCAAAATAACGTTGTTTGAAGTCATTTATCTTGTCTATTGAATGATATGTGAACAAACTCTTTTGGACTCATAATTGTGAAATAATCAATTGAATCCTAAAATTTACTAGAAATGTCTATATATCATCAGAGAACCAAGATGTTGGACTTAGATCACATAAACGAAACATTTTAAGCAACATTTGATAGGGGTGTATAGATTCAAAAAGAGCCTTTGTTTACAAGTTCACTCTTCATCATCCATTTTATGTTAGTGGAGATCAATAATTTGGCATCATTTAGTATTCACAATCAATATTTGTATCTATTCGAATGGTTCGATGCGATAGCATATTGGAGAAATAAATCGCACAGTGTTCTGTAATCAATGCATAAAAAAACGACGAATTCTTCAAGCTAAAATTTCTAATATCAATTACTGCCACTATCATAGATTCTAATACCTAAGCTTTTCATTACCAGTTAACATCGATCAGTCACACACATCAATTGCCATATTATTAGCATTGTTTAATAACGTTTGCAAGAGTGCTTCCATCCATGTTGTACTACTAGTACTATTTCCTGTATAAGAACAGATAGTATCATTCATCCATAAAATCATATTGAAAAAAATTGTTTTAAACAAACCACAAGCCACGTGGATTGGAATAGTTGTTTGATTTTTCATAAGCAAATGAATAGATAAGTTAATCTTTTCGCGACGAGTGTTCCATATATGGAACGGTGACTTTTTTCCTCTGATACAAGTGTCAAAGTGTACTCAAAACGGCAATTTGATGCTAGTACTTAATAGATTCTGTCTATTATAATGAGAGACAGACTTGAGGGATGGAAGTTATGCAGCAAAGACGTACGTTTAATGTAAAACTTTCCATGCCTGTCCATTCTCTGTCTAAAAAACCTTGTGCGCATGTTGGCACGACACTTTCCGTAAAAAGCGGAAAGCTTTGTCGACGCCGAAGACGTTGATTTGTCTGCTGCTACACGACCTGTGGTCCAAAGTAGAAAACAGCACCGAGCTACGAGTATAGGGAATGCAATGTTGACTTATGCGTAGCGTCCTGTTTTGAGACCTGTCCTTCAGTTAAACACTTCTAATAAAAGTTATATTATAAACGATGGAATCCTGTGATTGCTAGGATTTTCAACAACAAAAACGATCCTTTTGATTTCCAGCTGTACGAGCTTTTTACAGCCTGTAATAAAGACTAGTTTTCTATTAAATATGAACAAATTTTTTGCCAAAAATAACCTTGCCACGAAAGGAATATAAAAAAAATAAGATCTTTCAATCATTTTTAGTTTGAAAAAGAATTTATCTTTTTAAATTCTATATTAAGAATAATACGAAAGTCATATTGATGAACTAAGAAAAGTAAAGAGTACATACGATTGAGTAATGAGACACATATCTGAGTTTTTTTTAATGATTCCAAGCATTTATTTCGGAAGCAAAAATTTCAAATTACATATACATCTAATAAAAAAGGTTGAGAAGAGAATCAAATTAAATTTGACGAACTAAGAGAAGAAAATTATTGAAAGTTAACCAATTTTTAGATCGATCAATATCTGAACAATCATCAATAGATACAACTTACCGCTTAACGGTATCTTGTTCATCAGAACTAGAGAAGTTTTTGTATAATTTTTAATCAACTTTGATCGATCATTAAGAAAAATAATATCAATATATTTCTGACTACTACTTTTTTCGATTATTGAACCTATCGAAAGTTATTTTTTTGCTTATGTACAGACAAACAATGTATTGATTGAATAAGTTTGTTTTTT
The DNA here is from genome assembly GCA_905250125.1 of Rotaria sordida. NCBI lineage: Eukaryota > Metazoa > Rotifera > Eurotatoria > Philodinida > Philodinidae > Rotaria > Rotaria sordida. The sequence goes on from CAJNOL010000893.1 coordinate 21,732, forward strand.
AAATGCGACTGTTTGCATTTGAAAATATCATCTTATTCTTCTCATAACTTTACTTATTTGAAACATAAATTCAGCTCATTATAAACTCACATTGTTAAAAGATATTAGTTATTGTTTCATATTTTTGTTAATTTCAAAGACATCGTGCTATACAAAACATTTATGGATGGATTCTCTATCTCTGAGTAGGTCAACATTTACTTTTATGTCAAGAATGTTATATGAAAATTTATTTGTAAACAACAACATAGAAAGAAAAAAAAAATCGCGATTGATGAAGAAATAATACTACTGGAAAAAATCAATACATTATTCAAATCGGTTTACTCAACTTTTTTTGTGTAATTGTTTCATAAGAAAAAACTTCTGATTTGTCATTCGATCGAAGTTATCACAAGTACACGTCGTTCTATGATGGATATCAAATTTTTCAATCGAAAGTTCACTATGATATGTTACCATTTTTCGTTGATCAAGCAACTAACTATAATATAAAATCTCAAGTATCTTTAGCAAAAAAAAACAAAGATCATTATCAATACTCAATCTATTTTCTGAAGTTAATTAAAAATGATCAATTAATAAGTGATTTTCTTTATCAAAAATAGTCCGGATGAGATTTGACGAAAGTCTTAACATATTTGTATCGAAAAAAAATTTTTTATTTAGTTGATATCTTTTTGATTATGTAATAAATGTTTATACTACAATTTTTATCTAATTGTATTCATCTAAATAATTCTTATTGATATATAGATTTTTATTACACATATCCTTGTAGGGTATTGAAGTGAATGTAATAAAATTATCGACTTATTTTTTGTTTTCTTGAAGTTATCATCATACATTATTTATCGTCTATTCGTTCGATAAAAGTAAGTCATTGTGTTCAATCGATTAGAATAGAAATTATGGTATTCAATACTAATAAACTTGATGAAATCTTACAATCAATTGAATGAATCTATCGGTATTTTTATTTGCAAACTAGTAAACACATAATATATAGTTGATAAGAAAAATAAACGAATTCAATTGTTCATACTCAATGAATGATCAATAATGAGTATCAATGTAGCATTTACTGAAACGCCTTTTTTCAGAATGTATATCAATAAATATAAAATATATACTTTACTCATGAATAGTCATCATGTGAATAAATAGTTTGACTAAGCATTTCACAACTAGGCAAATATCTACGGTATAATGTGATATTTTGAATATCGTGTTTTAACACGAAATCTATTTCTTCACAAGAAAAACACGACTTCTAGTAAAGTTAATTTTAATTCGAAAGAATTCATAACAGTCTGTGTATTGCAAGAAAAATTTAAATCTTAAAAATAGGATGATTAATGAATCAAACTTCAATGGTTTAAACGTGTTTACAAAAACATCTTTTCTTTTTCAGTTCTTAGCATCTTTTGCCAAATCGATCATACTACATCAATTTTCAGGAATAGTAGCCTAAAAAAAATAACATTATAAAAAGAATACCGGATAATTCTTTGATGAGATTCTAACTAATTGAGAGCTACTATTTATTGTACTGACAGATATGAATTCGATATATGATATAGACAACATTGATTCATACCTTTTTTCATTCAACAAACGATAAATCGATGTCAGATATTTTCTACAAGTATTTGAGAGAGTTGTTATAGATCTATGTAACTAGAGCTTTTATTTTTAGACTTAACATAATGAATCATATTCAGAAAATTGAAAAAAACAATATTCTCTTTCATGAGAATCGCACATATTGTATCGATAAAAGTGCATATGAAAATAAAAACAAAATGAAATATAAAAATATTTTTAATTCATAGTATTAAAGTTTTAATCGTATTATTATTCGCGTTTACTTGCCGTATTATTTCTTTTCCTTGATCACTGAATTGATTACGTGCTAGATCCAATCTAGTCAATGTTCGATTATTTTGTATCATAGCAATGATATTGTCAATACTTTGATCTGAAATTTGATTCTGTCGAATATCGATACATTGTAATACTTGATTCTCTTTTAAAGCCATACATAAAGCTTGTATTCCTGCATCACCAATTTTATTATAATCAAGAGAGAGCATTTTCAATGTTGTATTTAATCGAAGCAGCGAAGCTAATTCTTCTGCACCTACATTTGTCATAGAAATTCTTCCGATTTTTAATGTTGTTAAAGTTCGATTATATTGAAGAGCTTGAGTAATTAATGTTATACCAATATCCGATAATGGATTAGCATGTAATTGTAAATTGATGATTGTTGAATTGATTCGAAGCATTTTACTGATTGCTTGAGCACCAATTTCTGTTATGTGATTGTCTGTCAAGTTTACATCAACTATGGTAGTATTATATGCAAGTGAATTCATGAAAAGCATAACACCTCTATCTCCTAATGAATTACCACATAGATGAAGAGCTTTTACTGCTGTATTTGTTGCTAATGCATCGAATAAATATTGAAAACCGTCTTCATTAACAAGATTTTGACCAATTATTCGAAGAGAATTCCAAATTTTATTTGTTTTCAATTCATCTGCAATTAATTTTATATCATCATTAGATATAGTATTGACATAAAATGTTGCTGATTTGCATAAACGCATTTTTCGAATAAGTATCTCTAATTTTTCATTTTCATATGTTGGTGTTGAATATTCTTCAAGATCTTCGTCATTAGTAGTAGCCATTGATTATTGATAATTGTTGTTTTAAATTTCGTTTGAACTATATGAATGACTTTGAGCTATAAAAGAAATTTTTAATAACGAACAGTAATTTGTAAAAGTTGGATATAATGTGGCTTTTTTTTCGATGTTTATACACGTTGTGTTTTTTTCCCTTGTTGCTATCAAGAATGTGTTATGCTTTTGTTAAATGTTTATCGGTTGTTGTTGCAATCTTCTTTATCGCTTCTTTTCAAAAGCAATGACTCATATCATCATACGTGTTACTGACATGACGAAGCGAATTACACTTATTGATTCATTGGTTTTTGTTTTCATCGAGAAAAAATATGTTTTTTTTTTACTTCGATGTTAATGTCAATAATAAGAAGCAAAAAATGAGTTTGACATTGATCTTACTCATAACTTTGATGAAATTTCATACAAATGGTAATTTATACAGAGATGGATCGATCAATCGATTGATTGAGTCATCATTGATGAGCACTTTATTTGCTTACCTGTTACATTTTTGAATATATGGAATAAGTTTGATACCTTTTATATTGCAATTCTGACTAGAAAAATAATATTAACTTTCTTTGCGAAAAGATGAAGCTATGTGAAATGTTATTTATTAAAATTTAGGAAAAGTGAATTCCTTCACCAATCATAATACTTTACCCCAAGATGAGATACAAAATTTACAACATTGTTTGAAACAATAGTATGCTCAAGAACGACCAGTTTAGTATAATTTTTTCATCAATCAAATCCTACGTTACAATTCTGATTGATGAACTGACTGTAATGATAAAATAAAATTTTACGTTTTCTCTAATTTATTTTGAATAAATCTTTTTGTGCAATAAAAACTGCATCTATTCATTTGAAGTACGCTTAAAGCAATCTCAAACTTATTCATATTCAGATTTTTCAGATGTTTTGTTTTTGAGAAGATTAAGTTCAATCGAAAGAAGCTTCTTCTGTTGAACTATTCAGAGACTAAATGAGTTTATTGTTTGCACTGAAAAATTGAATCTATATCACATATGATTGCTGTCTGTTTTTATTGTAGCAACATACTTAGTATATACACATATTTTTTTATTTGAAATTAAAAATATTTAATTTTTGGTCGAAGAATGAAAAAGTTTGTATAACCAACGTTTCGAACGTTAACATCAAATTATGAGGATATCTTAAATGTAGTGAGATGAAATTTGACATTTTCAGAATAACTATATAACAGACGACTTAATTTCCATGCAAATTATGAAATTATTTTACATTTGAATGAATTTAATTACCTTCTTTAAGTAGTCTACTATTTACAATCAAATGAAGTAGATATTATTGATATCTTTGTAGGATTGTATGGATATAAGATAACTGTGTGCTTCGTTTCTTTGTCTTTAACTATCATAAACACTAGGTTATTGCTGTATTTTCATTTTGATCTAATTGTTTAATAGAGTCCATCAGGTCTAAAATTTTCAGATCCAGATCTATGGCTGAGACTAAACCGATAGGCGCTACTCTTCAATGTATATATATATAGCTGCGTAAAAAATGAATCAATATTAGTTTGTCACTCATTTTAATTACGTATTAAACAAGAATAATTGTCTTTTCCGATGGTATATGATGTAATTTTGTTTTAGTAGTTATTTGCAATTCTATATGAATATGTATGCTATCGATTAAATAGACATTAGAGATATTAAAATCTCCTAAAGTTTATATTATTGTTATCGCTAGCTAATTAATAGAAAATTTTATTTATTTAAAAAAAAATAACAACTGGTTATACTTTATTACTAGCAATCGTTTTCACTTCGTCATGATACTGCCAATAATCATTGATATATCCTTCTTTAACATGTTTTAACAAAACTTTTCTTCGAGTATCACAATATTGATATTTTTCGTATATTTTTCTTTTAATTTTATCGAGTACAATTTCTTTAGTTATGTCTTGTTCTAAAAGTTCACTAAGTTCTTCACATATTCTTTCTAAATCAGCTTGATTTTCTTCAAAAACAATTGATTGATTATTTTTTTCTAAATAATATGCAAATGGATAAGTATATATTAATGTTCGACGACAATTTAATAAAATATTAAATGCTTTTTCAATAATTTGAATATTATACTTTGATAATTGTTGTTCATTTCGAATTAATTTTGGACGAATTTTTTCGAATAATTTCGATTCTAAATCAAATGAATGTTCATGATTATGAAAACGATCATAATAATGCATATATCGAGATAAAATAAGAGCATATTGATTTTGCATTTCATCAGTAATTTGATTTCCATTGTAACTATTACATTTTGAATGTGTAGACCATTTACCTTAATAAAAAAGAAACTCAGATAATATTAGATTTACCATCATCGAAATTCGAATATATAGCGAGAATAAAATATAAGCCTTTTGCGGAAGCTTTAGCCTCTGCCATGGTATACACTGACAAATCGAATGATGGTATTTCTATCTGAGATTTTGCCCATAGACAATTCTATTTGTTAGTAGAATGCCTTGAAAATTTCAGGTCAAAAGAATATTTTGTTCCCGAGATATGAAAGTTCAAAAAAATACAGAAAATTCTAGTATCTTTCATGAATATCAATGATTTTTTGGGACTTCAATATCTCGGGAAGGAAATATTTCTTTAAGCTGAATTTCTCAATGCATTCTACTAACAAATAGACCTATCTATGGACAAAATTTCAATCCGAAATACCATCATTCGATTTGTTGGTATATATCATGAAAGAGGCTAAAGGTCTCCGGAAAAGGCCTATAACTCTGGACAGAAAATCTAAGAGAACTTATCTTTTTGAGATTTTTCATATCTCATTGGAGTCTACCTTATGCACTGAGTATGAATCGAAAAGTGATTGATCACTTGAAAACAGTTCCTCGTAAATGCATGAAATCCTTTGCAATTTAGTTATTCTCTTCATCATTGAATATACAGTCCCGGTTACTTCTCATTAGTGAGAGTATGTTTATAAGTAGCATCATAATTATGAATATTTTTCATAACTAAATTTATTTGTCTGTACTCGATTACTTCATACAATTTGCTGACATTATAAATATTTTAAGAAAATTTTTCTTCTACTTTTGTAAGATTCATTGTACTTACCAAAGCATAACCAACAAAACTCATGCCGACAATTTCTACATGTCATATGATTACAACCACCATCCTTTTCAATATTTACTTTACATTTTGGACAAATTTTTGTATTAACTTTTAACCATACAATTGTATTACTATCATCGAGTAATTTTTTATTCCAATGTAATAATAAAATACATTTAATTGGATCATGCCATGGTTGAGCACATTGAAAACAGAATGATGTTTGACAATGATCACATATAATCAATTGAGCATAATTATAAGCTGATGTAAGAGATGTTGCATTAATAATATAACCACAATTTTTTCCTGGACACCAACGAGCACGAGGATTATTATCAATATAAGAATTTAATATAATTTTTGCATAAATATGTTTGATAAATTCATTATCATCTAAAAATTTTGTAATAGTTTCATCATTGACAAGAATTTCACATTGAAAATCTGGACAAACAATCGTTTGAGCATGACCTTCATTAATTATTTGATTTATTAAATAATCTTTCCAACAATCATTACAAAATATATGTTTACATTCAAGATTAAACATTTCTTTTTGTTCATCTGAACAACAAATTGAACATATGTTAGTTGATTCATTTATAGAGATTTTTTCACTAAATGGATTAATAATTTTTGCTTGTTGAAAAAATTCATTATGATCAATTTCATAGAATTGTTCTAATAATCGTTGTTTATTCCATCTGAAATAATGTAATAAAAGTTTAATAATAGTTAATGGTAATTGAAGAATATCTTTAACTTCATCAACATAATTCATCATTAATTCAACATATTGTTTTTGAGTTAAAATTGTATAATGAAAATTTGGATTTATTTCATCAGATGGTGTTAATGGTTCATCAATATATGGTTGAATAGTTTCATGTTGAGTATCTTCATCAATTTGATAAAAATTTTCATCAAGTTCATCAAGAGGAGTTGATGGTTCACTTATTTTATTTTCTAATTCATTTTTTTCTGAAGATTTAGGTGAAATAGATGGTAATTCTGTCATATCATAAAAGCATTCATCATCGTCAATTTCGTCTTCACTCATTGTTTGAATTTGTTTTCTTTTTTTTTTCAATTGTATGATGTATATTTTAGTTTTTTTACGTTGTTTACGGTAGTTTTCGTACATATACATTCTAACTTGCACAATCATTTATTTATCTTATGTCAGAACGAATAATTTCCTATGACTAATAGATGATTGTTCTGTAGTGTGAAATGAGACATACTTGACGATGCTTGTCAAACTTCTTAATTCCATTAGTCCATGTTGTACTTTTTTTCTATATATGGTATTGAGAGTTGTCAATAGGTGTCTTTAGTTGTTGATGAAGTATAATATCAGAAACTAGTAGTTTACCATAAGAAAAAGTTATGTGATTTATTTCTCTCTATACTTTGAAAATTATGTTTTATATTTTTTCTTATTCAATTCTCAAGGTTCATTGAATTTTTTTGAAATTTTATAGGAAGAGAAAGTATAATGTCTGATTGCTGCTAAAATGATTAAAATTTTTTGGGAGTGTCTTACATACGAAACGAAAGAGATTACTATTAAAAATCTACTACTTGTAAATAAGTTTTAAAAAAGTACTTGTTTAGAGTTTTTTATGTTCTATAGGGAAATGTTAAAAAGTATTCACAATTTTTGTTATGATGTTGGTATTCTATGTGTTGTTTAATAAGACTCACTTGACCTCTCTTCATCCTAGAATCCATTGTAGAACTATAAATTTTCTTTAAGTAGTCAAGAAAATATTTTTTTTTTCGTTATTTTGTTAGATATTAATCATTTTGTAATACATTTCTTTTCACTTTCTTCAAGAATAAGCATCTAATTTTTTTGGAAGTAAATGTACAATCTTGATTCTTTCAGTACTATTCTAACATTCTGTCGTTCTTATTTATTCTCTGGAATTAGTCTAATTTGTTTTTTTTGAAGTTTGATTACACTTCATCTACGTTGAGTTCGTACATTTCTGTATTGAATTTTTCATTGAAAATAATATTTAGCTATTCAATTTTCTTTTTCTCTTCATAGCAAAAAAAAAGTTATATAGTATGCGTGCATCATTCATCGAACCAGATGTGTAGCATGAAGAAGAGAAAAAGATTAAGAGGATCGTATCAATTCTTATTGTAGAAAGGAAGTCACGTTCTATGCACATGTGAACGTGATCAACCTATCAAAGAAATCAAAGAAGAAAATGTACGTACGCCCTTGAAGAAGATGATGAAAAATGATCAAGAATATTGATTGAACGAGACATTTTCTGAAAAAAAAAGCTTTCAAAGCAATTATTTATAATGAAAGTTCAATTCTAATTGTTTTTTGAGAGTTTAAAATAATTAATAATTTAGTACTCAATAACATTTAATTAAAAGGAACTAAAATTCATCGCATCTGTATTTTATAACTATGCTATTTGATTGCATTTAAGAGCTTTATTTCATAGAAAATACAGACAAAAAACTTAGTAACCACATATAGCAAGAAGTTCAATGGAAGACGAACTAATAAAAACAATTTTTTCCAATCAGATAATTAAGCAAATATATTTTTTTCAAGAAATGTAAATGTGTCGAAGTTAGATCATCATTTTGTTTATCAATTATGAATTTAATGTTCACAAAGTATCTATGAACAGAATATATTCGCAATGCAATACCAAAGTTTACCATTTACCAAGGTCATTTCATAAATAATTATCATTTGTTAATTTGAAAAATTCATTATAGAGAAGAAAAACGCGAAGGATTCAACAGAGTTTTAATTATTAAAATGTAGATATTAAAAAAAAAAACTTTTTTCTTACTATTAAAAATGTGTACTTCTAGTTCAAGTATTACTTATGAGAGGCTATTGATTTTCTAGAAAAATATTGGTAAAAATTATAGTAATTGTAAGAAGTCTCATTACCAAGTAAAAAGTACATAAACTTCAATCCTTTTGCTTGACAAACCTGATCACAAGCAGAACAACCTGAGGTCGATAGATCTTAATGTAAAAAGATTTTCGATGAAAACACTGACATTTTCCCTAGGATCCTAATTTTTCACTATTTGAATGTGTTAACATTCATTCTCTCATTAACAAATATAAGTTCGCATGTCTATATTGTGTCACCTATAGAGTACTCAATCTACTGTAATCTCAAGGCGAGAGGAAACCTTCCATTGTCTAGGACTGTCTCAGCATGGACGCTTTCTTCATCGATGGCTGCGATCGTAAAATTTTTCAAGAAAATTTGATTAGAATAGACTATTCATTGCAAATAGTTCCAAGGTGAATAGTTAAAATTAGCTGGAGATATCGATCACTTTTCGACAATTAGCATCAACTTTCCTGTGAAGATTATCCAAATAATATTTCATAGATCAGGCAAATTAAAATTGTTTGACATGAAATTTTTATTGTCGATAGAGGCAGTGCTAAACTGTCGAATGAAAGATCTAACGTGATGAGATTTGTTTTCGATGGTGGGATATTCTTGTCTGAAGAAAAAAAATCTATGTTGACCTTCTAGCTCGTCTGTTTGAAGACCGATCAGAGTTCAACATACTCTATTTGTAGTCAAACTATGAGACTAAAGGATTAAACTTCAAGTGCTTTTTACCTGATAGCGAGACTTTTTGCGACTAATGTATCATTACTTCAAAATGAAAGGAAAATGAAAAATTTTTAAAAGTTCAGTCAAAAAACAATTCTTAAACTTGTGTGATTGAGACTTAGTTTTACTATATTTCCTATGCATTGACTACCAATCATACGGAAACGAAACAGTGATTGAATTGTAATGAAGTACGAGCTAGAATTCGACTGATTCATAATTTCTAAGTGAATTCAGTAATATTTTTTTAGTTAATATGTGTGGCTTACTTCCTATGACTTGATTACACAGTAGAAAACATATGGATTGCTTTTTCCTGTTAGATATTTTATAGAAAAGGAATGAAACTTTACATTTCGTACTATCTGTATTGATGCATGAGTTAAATTTTATTTTATCCATTCTCTTTTAAAGTCTCGTTAACAGATGTCAACACATATTTTTCTATATACACTTTTAGCTGAAATTTTCAAATCTTTCTCATAATCTCCTTTATGAATTTATATGCATCTTGATAATTAGAATCTTAATTTGTAGAATCGAAAATTTTAATTGAATATCTTCCCATATCTTTTTCTAAAATATTAATATCACTACTACAATAAACTGTACATTACCTATAAAAAAAAAAGAGATGTTTCTCTTATTTCGTTCAAAAGTGAATCATTAAAATTTTGAATAGCGATACAATATAATACTCTTTATGACTGAAATCATTCACATAGATTTATTTTGAAAGAAATGCTCACAAAGGAACATGTACAACTTTTTGTATACATATGTATTAATGTATATATTTGATAGACGAAAAGATTTAAAAACTAATATTATAGATTTTTGAAAACAAGTTAGTTAACAATAGAACAGTTAATATAAAAATATAATCAATTAGTAATACATAAAAAAGAGAAAAATAGGGAAATATATTTTAAATTACATGATATCACAAATAGCTGATGTTGGATTCAATCGATCGTCAGTTTTATATGGTATGTAGATTTTTATTTCTTCGAGAAAAGTAAGATAATCCTTCAAACTAAGTGTTATCGTCAGTTGAGATCTAGCAATGTCCTCCTTTAGTGAAGAAAACATAGCTTGTTGGCTTGCTTGGCACATATCATAAACTTTATGCAATAACCGACCGTTCATTCCTTCGAAAGCTGGTAGAAAAATACTAAGTTCTTTATCAAGAAGAAAAGATTTGACATGATCTTTAGTCCACATATCGATACAATGTGGATATTCCCTACAATAAAAAAAACCAATTGATTATAGTTTCATGTGATCTAATGTTGAAGTTTTCCTATAATAAGTAGAAGTGTCAGTTAATGCATAGATAGGCAACAATGGATAAAAACATACTGGTAAAACATTTTACAAAGACATTTTAAAAAATTATTCTGGTAATGGGGACTCAGCCGATTGCATTGTACGTTTAATAAGTGCCAGTACAAAAATTTCTGAGATTTATTGAATAGAAATCTCGGTGTCAATAAATGTGAATCTGAAGAATCGTTTTGTTATATTTCAGTTGACACAAATGTTACAATGGTAATGCTTTTTTTTTCATTTTCTAAGCATTGCTATGTCCTTAAAGTGTTTGTCGATGAAAAGTATAAGATAAAGTAAATTTACTAATTAAATTTCCATAATCACTAAACATCACTATCTATACAAGTTATCAAGAAGAGTACCTCATGTCTAGAATAACAACTTTCACCCTCAAAAAAAAAAAGACTTACACAACTGGACGCGGTTCTTTATTATTTTCAACGCTTGAATTTGTTTTTGGTGTACTATCCATTAACGAACTTGAATTGTGATGGACTTGATTTTGTTCGGCAAGTATTAAGTTTGAATTATTCATTCGAAATAGTCCTATCTGTTTCTTAAGTTCTTGATAAGCTTTATCGAAACCAAGTTTCGGAAAATCAATATAGATCAATGCTGATGTTAACACTCCAAGCCATCCATCAGCTTTGTAGCTAGTTGTCATAACTAATGGAATAATATGACATCGACGTTTAACTGCATAGCTAGCTTCCATTTCACAGAAAGGACTCTGTTTGTAAGCATCAGACATACAAACAAGTACAAATTCTGCATTTTCAATAGCTTTAGCCATAGCATCAAATGTAGCACCATGCATCAATCGAGAATCAATCCAAACACATAATTGATCTTTCTCGAGAGAACTTAAAATACGATGACACAGTGTTTTATCACTATGTGAGTAACTTATCATGATATCATATTGTTTTTTATCAATCATTAATGAAGAAATTGAAGAAGGTTGTTGTTGTTGTTGTTGAACTGTTTTGATTATTGTTTCTGGTTCTTTTTCTAATTTCCATATTAATGCAGTAGCTATTAGTTGTAGATCTTGTTGTGATGATGAAGTCAATGTTCGAATATGATTCATGAAAGTATCATTGTTTTTGAGAATAGTCGCAAATTCTTTGTTAAAGACTAATGCAAGAAGAATTTCAAGTGCAGGAAGTTTTGCTTTGAGTGGATTGAATTGATCTTCGAGAGCACATCGAAGAAAAAGAGAATGACCTTTTTGTTTGATTAATTCTTCTCGAATTTGATCATGTTGTGTTAATACTAAAGAGAAAAAAAATAAATGATTAGTTTCTGAATGAGTGTATTTATAAAAAAATATTTTCTTAACTATTATTATTCCTTGGAAGAAGAAGACAACTAAAACTAACCTTTAAGACTTCGAAGACTATTGTGTAGGCGACCTTCTGTACGAATACCTCCATCAATAACATTTTTAATAAAAGTAATAAAAACCGTAGCGATTCTACTCGAATTTTGAAGTTGTTTTATATCTGCTTCTGCCATAATAACAGCCAGAATTCGATAGGCATGTAAATGAATTTCATCATCATTATTTGATTTTCGTATAAGTACATTGATAAGATCGACTAATTGAAGACTTTTAAGATAAATAACAAGTTCACTATCCAGAGTAAAATAGAAGAGAATTTGAAGAAGTTGTTGAACAAGAGGTATACCAGCTGGATCTATTGTTACTTGATTTGATTCATTGACAGACAGTAGAATACGTTTGATAGTATCAGAGATATGTCGACATGCATCACGTGTGCCGTCACTAGTTATTACATCGCCAAGATCCATTCGAAATAATAAGTTAGTTAGATGTAGTAAGATATTTATCATAGCTGAATTCCATTTGATATATGGTGGCCGACCAGTATAATTCTCACTAAGCCAACTATTGAACCATTTAAGATGAGTACGTCGAATTCGTTCAATTATCTCTTGACGTCGATTACCTTCATACCAGGCAATTTGATTTGGATAATGTTCAAGTACGGTAAGTTCTTCATATGAACGAGAATTGGACTGTTCTTTAGCAATTTTTTCGAACATTTGTGTATATAAAGGAGAACAAACTTGATCAACAGATCTAGCCAACATATCTGTAAACTCTGTGTAGACATGTGACATTGTTAATAACGTTTATTAATTAAAAAAAAAAGTGTTTTAACGTGATGAAAAAAAATATGGAGTAATGTATTTTAAAAGGACATATATGAAGTTAGATTTCTTTTCTTTTTCTTGACGACAAAGTCTATATTAGCAACATACAGAAAAAAAAAAGAAAATATTTCAACCATAATGGAACTTTTAATGTGTCTTTCATGTTGATTCTTTTATAGAAGTTGTGAAATGACGGCAAGAAAAAAACAACTTCCCTATCAACCTTCGTACAGCGATGAATATAGAACGTATAGAAAATAAGTAACTTTTTCTCTACAAAACAGAACAACACATTTACTATAAACAGGAGTAGATAGTTGATTCGAGTTCGAATATAACTGAAGATAAAAAAAAAACAAAGCATAAGTTAATCATCACGCTTAGCCAAAAATAACATTTAACAGCTGAAGTTTAATAATCAAAGCTATGATTCTCGTCCTCAAAATACTGGATATAAAGTTCGACTTTACTGTTCAGATAGACGAGCATTGGTGGTAGCTTTATGGATGGCGATCGCTGTTCTTACACCATTAGTCTCGATTGTAGATGTTTCAATTATGTTCTTATGGTAAAATATATCTAATACACTTCATTGAAGTTCATCAAATATCCAAAATACTATTTAGAATCATGACAAGATTCGATGAATGTCATCAATATGCTTTTTCTCAATTCTCAGATTGTCCATTCGAGATATTTCGATACAAAGACTTCAATCTCACTTTTCTGGTACCTCACACAATGTGATACCCTCGTGTCTCCTTTGTGTAGTATCATCATTAATTTTCCTTTTTTTTTGCAGCTGTTTTATTGATTTTCAAGTCACATTCAGTTTATATTATAATTCATCCCAAGTTTATTTTTCAGAAGTGATATTTTGACTCTTAAATCTTCATTTATATTCGAACTCGTATATAGACAATTCATGATAACCATAGTTGATTACAATGTTGCTTTGTTTTGCTTCTAACAATAGGACAATTCGAAATATATATATCAGATTTTATCTAATGACGTGAATGAATATATCAATCAAATAAGTCTATTTCTAAAATAAAAATGAAGCATTACTTTCTATCTGTAATCTGATTGATAATTTATGTTTTTTACTCATAAAGTGAGCTATTGTAATCATTCAATAAAACATTGACTTAAGAGGTTGGGATTACTATTTAGAATAGTACATTAATTTCTCTTTCATTAAAGCAACATTACTGTCTTAAGTTAAGAGAAGCAAAATTATTATATATTATCAATGTGAGCTAATTTAAATTTCACCGTTCGAATTTTCCAGTGGTGATAGCATATTAAATTCATCTATTCGATCATATTCATGTATATTAGAGTAAATTCTCTCTATAACAATGAAAAAAATATCTAACGACAAAACCTTTCTTGGTGTCAAATCGCTTTTCTACCGAGACTATGTTCATTTAATGAGTGCTAGAATGGTTTAGTTTTCTGGATCTTCGTTCTTGAGATACCGAAATTTTACTGGGTTTTTCAACAAACCAATTGTCGTTTTCGTCAAGTCATGTGAAAAATCAACTTTCGAGTTTCAACTTCCAACGTTGTACGAATAAAGTTCCTAATGGGATTAATTTATTGTGTAAGTTTTTCTTTTACACATGATGGAGAATATTGAATGTCTCAGAATAGAACACACTAGAAAAGTTACAATTTGCTCATTAAACAAATGTCATTAAGAATCTTGTTCGTGTCAAGTTTGAAGTCAAAACTCGAAAGTTAATTGTCTACATGGTCTGAGGAAGACCACAGCTTTTTGTTGAACAACCTAGTAGAATTGTGATATCTGAAGAACAAAGGCCTGAGAAATCAAACCATTCGAGACTTTTCTATTATTCACTAGTAGTCATTAAATGAATATCATCTCGATCGATAAGTGATTTGACACTTCAAGAAGGTCTCTCGTTTATTCATGAATATTTTCAGATAATTGTAAATACATGTTTTCACATGAAAATGAAAAACTTATCTGCATAATTGTTAACTTATTATTCAAAATGACATCATATTGGACTTGTGTTTTAGTGTTAGTTTTCTTTTATTACATTTTTAAAAGATCAAATAAAATGATTGATGATGAAGAAATGTATCTCCAAATAGATTGAATAAAACAATTTTCCTGTGATGAGCGATAGCAGCTACATCATGTTTCATATTTTAATCCCATCGAAATTGCTCTAACAACTTTTTTTGCCATAAAAACAATTATTTTTTCGATTCATATGGAATTTTCATCTACCATATTCTTTGTAACTAGCTTAAAAAACTACTAACAGTCATTCAACATGGTCTTTCGTTATTTTCTTTCTTCAACGATTATAAAATATACAAAATTTTATCACTCATAAAAACTTACGTAGTAGTTTTGTTATTCAAAACGTTTAAATATCGTATATGTTCCATTGAAAAGCTAAAAACAATTTATAATTACATCAATTTGTTCTATTTCATCTGTTTTCCTAATATCAAGCGGTCACGCAAATTAGATATAGGTAGTGCGGTTCTAATTTTACATATACATAAATGAACATGAGTTGAGTAACAATAAAAGAATGAATAAAATTAAAATCTGTCACTGATGTATGCAAAGATGAATGATTTTTTACAAGAAATTTCATAAGTCAGATAAGATTACAAACAGTTGATATTGGATTCAATGAATTGTTAGCTGTGAATGGTATATAGATTTTAATTTCTTCGAGAAAAGTAAGATAGTCTTTTAAACTGAGTATTGCATGTTGAGATCTATTAACGTCTTCTTTCAATGATAAAAACATTCCTTGTTGATTGGCTTGACACATGAAATAAGCTTGATGTAGTAATTTTCCGTTCATTCCGTCTAGGATAGGTAGAAAAGCATCAAGTTCTTTGTCAAGAAGAAACGATTTAACATGATCTTCAGTCCACATATCAATACAATGTGGGTATTTCCTACAAAAAAAAACAAAAAAAAAAGTTATTTACGTTGGCATTATTCGATCTATAGTTTTCTTATAAATTATACTTTAGATTTTTGATGAAAATTGGAAGATAAAATAAATTTACTAATTTAATTTCAAAAATCACTAAACATCATTATCTATACAAGTTATCAAGAAGAGTACCTCATGTCTAGAATAACAACTTTCACTCTCAAAAAAAAAAAAGACTTACAAAACTGAACATGGTTCTTCGTTATTTTCTTCACTTGGAACTATTTCCGATGTATTATCCACCAACGAACTTGAATTATGATGGACTTCATCTTGTTCAGCAAATGTTGAACTTGAATTATCAATTCGAAATAGTTCAATCTGTTTCTTAAGTTCTTGATAAGCTTTATCGAAACCAAGTTTCGGAAAATCAATATAGATCAATGCTGATGTTAACACTCCAAGCCATCCATCAGCTTTGTATTTAGGTGTCATGACTAATGAAATAATATGGCATTGACATTTAACTGCATAACTTGCTTCCATTTCACATAAAGGATTCTGTTTGTAAGCATCAGACATACAAACAAGTACAAATTCTGCATTTTCAATAGCTTTAGCCATAGCATCAAATGTAGCACCATGCATCAATCGAGAATCAATCCAAACACATAATTGATCTTTCTCGAGAGAACTTAAAATACGATGACACAGTGTTTTATCACTATGTGAGTAACTTATCATGATATCATATTGTTTTTTATCAATCATTAATGAAGAAATTGAAGAAGGTTGTTGTTGTTGTTGTTGTTGTTGAACTGTTTTGATTATTGTTTCTGGTTCTTTTTCTAATTTCCATATTAATGCAGTAGCTATTAGTTGTAGATCTTGTTGTAATGATGAAGTCAATGTTCGAATATGATTCATGAAAGTATCATTGTTTTTGAGAATAGTCGCAAATTCTTTGTGAAAGACTAATGCAAGAAGAATTTCAAGTGCAGGAAGTTTTGCTTTGAGTGGATTGAATTGATCTTCAAGAGCACATCGAAGAAAAAGAGAATGACCTTCTTGTTTGATTAATTCTTCTCGAATTTGATCATGTTGTGTTAATACTAAAGAGAAAAAAAAATAAATGATGAACTTCTGAATGAGTGTATTTATAAAATATATTTTCTTAACTATTATTATTCCTTGGAAGAAGAAGAAAACTAAAACTAACCTTTAAGACTTCGAAGACTATTGTGTAAACGAGCTACATAAGGAACACCACCATCAATAGCTTTCTTAATAAAAGTGATAAAAACAATAGTAATTCTATTTGAAATTTGCAGTTGTTTTATATCTGCTTCTGTCATAATAACAGCCAGAATTCGATAGGCTTGTAAATGAATTTCATCATCATTATTTGATTTTCGTATAAGTACATTCATAAGATCGATTAATTGAAGACTTTTAAGATAAATAACAAGTTTACTATCCAAAGTAAAATAGAAAAGAATCAAAAGAAGTTCTCGAACAAGAGGTAGAACAGCTGGATCAATGGTTGTTGGATTCGATTTACTAATGTTCAATAAAATACGTTTGATAGTATTAGTGATTTGTTGAAACGCATGACGTGTATCATTGCTAGTAATAACATCATCGAGATCCATTCGAAAGAATAAGTTAGTTGCATGCAACATAATATCATTCATAACTGAACTCCATTTAATATATGGTGGTAAACCAGTATATTGCTTACTTAACCAACTATTGAACCATTTAAGATGAGTACGTCGAATTCGTTCAATTATCTCTTCGCGTTTATTTCCTTTATACCATGTGATCTCATTTGGATAATACATGAGTATAGTACGTTGTTCATTTGAAAGATAATGAGGCTCTTCTCTGGCTACTTTTTGAAACATTTGTGTATATAAAGAAGAACAAACTTGATCAACCGCTCGAGCAATTTCAACTGTAAACGACGTAGAATTTACAGTCATGGTTAACGCACAGTTTATGTCTTAAGAATTGTTAAAATGTAATGTTGCAACGTCAAAAAGAAAAAGAAAAAGAAAATTCTTATTTTTCCCTTTGACGTTAATGCCAAGACGATGAAATAGAAAATCGACAGAAAGAAAATATGAACGTATTATGCTAGAAGAGTTTCAGTAAAGATAGCATGTTAAACCCATCTTCAACAGTGTGTGTCACGCAGAAATTATGAGATGATGTTAAGAAAAAAAACCTACGTATTTCTTTCATTACATTGAGTAGCAAAAAGCGCATTACAAGAAAAACAAAACAAAATTTTTTTTTCTGCAAGATAACACGATGAAATTAGTTGTACAACAATTTACTCGTAACTGAAGTTAGTAGTCAATGAAGATCTTTTGAAAAATGAAAACATAAAAAAAGAATTCTTTACTTTATCAAAGTTATATCATTTTTGTTCCCCAATGATGTACGTGACTACTTTAATCAAGTGCAAACTTAACAGTTTTTATCTGTCAAATGCAATAGCAATGCCAAGTTACTTTTTTCTTTTTCTTTTTCCATTATAACAGTTGAACAAAACTCATCGAAGGAGTAATTATTATCTAACCATCCATGAAACACCTACTATCTACGCAACTTCCTGATGCTTCTACTATATTTAAAACATCATTTACTTCTATTAAAGTATTAAAATAAGACAATTTGTCACAAACATTTATTCTAGAACTTCAATGAAGTATATTGATAATTGATGGAAAAATGTTTAATTAAAGACTACTAGAATATTTAATAATCTTAAATATGATTAGTTTGTCTGTTATTTGAGCTAGTTTTCATAATAGAAAGTGCAAATATGAGTAATATTCTGGACTTTATTTAAAAAAAAAAATAACAAAAAAAAAAAAAGATTTTTTAAAAACTTGTTGTATTTTCATCAATATTTTCATTAAAAATTTCTTTTAGAATTTTTTTTCGTTTAATCGATTCAATATATAATCGATTTTCTACTATATCAGGATGATAGGGTGGTAATGTTTTTAAAAATTGTTCAGTTGATTTTTCTATACTTTCTATAGCTTCATCTAATTTTCCTTGACTTGAATAAACAAGTGATATATTAAAAAGTGTTATACCAACTATTGAATGATTTTCTGGTAATGATATTGATGCAATTTCAAGACTTTTAAAATAACATTGTAATGCTTCTGAATATTGTTCTTCTCGATAATACATTAAACCAATATTATTATAAAGTAATGCAAATGATGAATGTGTTAATGGTAAATATTCTTTTTGACATTCTAAAGCAAGTTTTAAATAATATAATGATTCATTAGATCGACCAATTTTTAAATAAACATTTCCTAAAGTATAATAAGAAGAACCTAATGTACTAGAATTACGTGGTACAATACGTTCTTGAATTTCAATTGATTTTTTATAATTATCTATAGCTTCATTATATTTAAGTTGTGCAAGATATGCATCACCTGTATTATCATAAGTTAATGCAAGTTCACCATCATGTGATTCAGTTACTTGTTCAAGAATTTTGAAAGTACGTTGAAATGATTGAATAGCTTCAGAATATTTTTCTTGTCTTAAAAAAAGAATACCTATATTATTTGTATAATTACTAATTGAAAGTAAATCTGGAGTATTTGTACGAAGTTGTATATTAAGTGCTTTTTGATAATATTCATGAGATTTTTCAAAATTATCTAAACGTAAATACATTCCAGCTATATTACCATAAAGTGTAGTTAATTCTAATGTATTTGGTGAAATAAAACGAAGAAATGCATCTAATGAAAGATGATATAATTCAACAGCACGTTTATAATCATCTTGATTACGATGTGATGTTGCAAGTGCAAGACAACTAGCAGCTATTGAAGTTTGAATATTTACATCTGCTTTTAAAGTTTCATCATTAAACATTGTTTCAACTATTTGTTCAGCTAATATGTGTTGATTCATTACAATCATTAATTTTATTAAGGTAATCAATTGAGAAAAACTTTTGATTTCCGTTCGTTTAGTCTCAAGTATTTGTTGAATTTTTTGTTGATCTTCATATTTAACTAATGTTAAATGAATATAAGGAATTTGATTTTCATTAATATTTTCTTTTTCAACTTTAATTAAACGTCCCATAATACCCATATTTAATAAAACATCATTATTATTATCAATTAAATATCGACGTGAACTTATATTAGCACATTTAAAATGTGCTGGTATATCAATACGAATAAGAATTGGTATATAATCTTCAGTTAAAGTTGGAATTTCTTTAGCAATACGAATAGCTCGTAATTGATCTGTTGAACCAAATAAAAATTGAGGAAATACAATGAGATCATCATTTAAAAGATTTTTTTGTAAATTATCAAGATCATCTCTTTGCATTGTTTGTCCAAGATAAACTATTATTGAATCTTTTACGGATTCATTTTCTATTTGTTGAAATAAATCTTGAATAAATAAACGAAGTTTATATAAAATATCAGGTTCAGGAGTACGAAGAGCTTTATTTAACATCTAAAAATAAATGATTTGTTTGTTTTTTTTTTTTCATTTTTAACTTTAATTATTTATAAATAAATAAATTTACTTTTGATAAAAAACATTGTCTTGAAAACCAATAAATTGCTTGATTTTTTTGATAATTTTTTTCAAATTCATCAATTATTTTTAATTCTTCATCATTACCATCATATTCTTGACGTGAAAAATTAATTAATTCTTGTAAATTATTTCTATTTTCATTTTTATCAAGAATTATTTCACTTAATAATTGACAATATATATAAGTTGTAGGAAGTGTAGTTGAATTTGATGACATATTTATATACATTACTAAATCACGTTTTATTTTATGTATATCTTTTGATATTTGTTCATATATATCATTGAAATTTTTATATAAACCTTGAACTTTTAATTGTTTAAATGATGAATAATTAATTTCATTATTATTATCAGATAAAATATAAATAGTAAATATTTGTTGAAGTCCTTCAATTCTTGGAAGAATTGAATTAACAAATAAATTTGAAAGAATAAAGATAATTTTTTCATTGAATACACCATTTATAAATGCAACACAATCATCAATATCATTGAAAATTTTTAAGAAATTAATAAGACTACGAAATTGTTTTATTATTGATTCATCAGGATATGAAGAATGTAAATAAATAAGGGTAAAATATTCAACATTACCTTTTTCTCGAGGTGCACTATCGAATAAGACTTTTGGACTTTCGATTTGTTGTTCTAATTTTAAAAAGAAAAAGAAATAATAGATATATAATAAAACATAGTGGAATTTTCTATTGCAGAGAAAGTAAGTTCAATCGATTTGTAAGAAGAACATATTACATTTTATGAAACACGATCTAAAAGGAGTTTTGAAGTATAACAGGACAAAAATATGCATCCTCCTTCCCCAGCTGTGGCAGATGCTAGTCAAAGACTATCATAAATCGTGGCTAGAGATATGCTGAATCAAGTTTTTTTTAGCAGCGGTATCGATCTAGAGAAAACTATTCCAAAATTTATTCGTATGAAAACTAAAATAATTCATTAGCACTTGATTTTTTTATTTATTTAAGCTGCGACTAATACTTTTTTGAATCTTCTCTCTTGAATATGAAAAAAAATATATTCCAAAATAGATAAAATAAGACAATTTTTCACCGATTAACAAGAGTAGCTCATTCAATTATGTTAATTGAATCAAAGTATTTTAAAACGCTTATTGAGTTATCATGCTGTCTTTTATTGCTAGTGAAATTTGATCTGAATAACAAATCGTGATTTCACTGATAAAATTGAGCAAAGATTCTCTTAGATTGCTTTGCTTTGATATTTTTCTTGGTTGTTTAGTCAATTACAAAGTTTTACTTATTTGTCATTGTCACTTTGTGATCGAAAAAAATTTAATCGATATGTAAACAGTATTGATAGAATTATTTTTTTCTCAAGCTCGGTTTACTCGTCTAGTTACGAAATGATTATTCTAATATAATCGATAAATAAATTTGCCTAGTAAAATATTATTCGAAATATTTTACAAAAATACATACGTTGTATTAATCCAAGTCGAGTTAGTAATATTTGAGTTGCATCATTAACAATTGTAGTATTATTTGAAGTATTCCAATTTAATGAAATTTCTTGTTCATCTGAATTACTTTCAATATTCGATGATAATGAACATTGAGTACTTTTACTTGATAAATCAAGTATATTTTCATTAGAAATAACATTCAAATTTGAATGTCCTACTAAAGAATAATACATAAATTTCTTAAGAGATTAGAATTTTCAAACTTGAATTTTGCTCGATATTTAATGATGACTTGAACAGATTTTTATTTGTTTGTTCATGAATATTTGGCGATGGTGAATCAAGTGATTCACTCATAGATAACATTGTTGCTAATTGAGGAGGACCTTAGAGATAAAATAGTCATTATTTTCCTGTGAAATTATTTTATATTAAACATCTTCTGTTATGTTCTATTTATTTTTATAATTTTTAATTAAAATAGTTTTTCAGAAAAAAATGAAAATGATTTTAAAGATCCAAGAAAAGGTTTTCAACTCAAAATCTTGAAAACTAGACTTATCTTTATATGCGCTTCACCAAGAATGTAGATCATTGGCATTGTGATGCCATTATTACTTGATTACAAAGAAAGTTATGATAGACTGCACTTATTTTTTACTAAAAACATGATTAATTCTTGAAATTTTTACATGTAGCTTAAGTCTCGTCTACAGTCTTTCTTTACCCAGAAGATAAGTTCATTTGCTCGAATATTGATGTTTTTGAATTCTTGGAACTTACAAGATTAGTTATCTTTAGTGCGTGATTCATTTTTGAAACGTCTAGGTTATACTGACCAACTGTTGAGAAAGCTTCTCAACAAGTTTGAACTTGTTTCATTGAACTATTACCGAGTTATTGAACTTCAAAGAACAGTGAATGGTTTCTCTCCACAACAATGATTACTGTAAAATGAACATAGTCTTCGAAACGATTGCTGAAGTTCAATGAATGACCTACATTCTTGGTGAAATGTAATTTACTAAAGGGAGTCTTCCATAGTATCTGGCACATTGTTCCTTCGTGGTAGAATTCGGCGCTTCAAAAAAAACAACTGAAACCGAATCGGAACCACCGAACTCTACTCCATGGTGGTCTTTTAGTGCGAGAGAGGATTTACCATATATTGGTTTCAATGGTAATTCTGGACTGCTAGGTAAGAAATCAGATAAATCTTCTTCAGACTGCTGTTTATCGTTCGATTGATTGCGTATTTGTGTATGCGAATTGGAAGGTGTGGTTATATCAGAAGAAAAACCTTCACTTGCTGAAAATATAATTATTTAATTGATTAAGAAACATTCATTTACAACGCACAAGCTTTATTATTAGATGTTGTTGATCGAATAAAAATTCTAGGTGATTCCATCTAGAGAATCGTTTTTTATATTTAATTATAAAAATATTAAATATAGTAACCTTTGATTTTCGTTCATTAGATTGACCTAAATTTTATTTTAAAAATATGAAAAATTAAAACAAAAAAAAAAAATTACCGTTTGATAATACATTTGATGAAGGAGCTTTAATCTGTTGGATAAGAAAAAAAATATATACATATATATATATTGTTTTTTGAAAAGAAAAATAAATCTAATTTTACTTTGGTGTAAGAATTTTGTCTTGAAAATGAAAATGAAGTTAAATCCGATGATGTTGACTAAATAAAAATTAGAAAATCTAACAAAATGAAATTTGATCAAATTACTAACGGTATTATTATCAAGTTCACATCTAGATTAAAAAAAAATAGACTTTTCTAACGAAAAATTTAATTGTATTCTCTTAACTCGCAACATGGTTTTGATCCAAAAATGTCTTCAATATGAAATAAATGATTATGTCGATTTTTATGAATTAATCCATGTTCACAACAAGCTATCATTTCATCTTCAAGTAAACCATTTATATAAAATTTTAATTTTAATTGTGATTTATTTCGATAACGTTTTGATTTAAATGTTAATTGATCTTTAAAAAAAAACATATATATATATATATATATTCACAAATATTTATATATGAAACAAAAAAAACCAGTTACCTCCACATCTTAAACATCCTTTGAATACTGTTCGATTATGTTGAATAATTTCTATTTCATCAATATGTCTTCGTCGAGTATTTGGACATTGATAAGTTAATGTTACTAAACAATATTCTGTTTGCTAAAAATAATAAAAAATAAAAAATTTTGATTATTCGAATAAAAAAAAGTAAAAGTACAAACTTGATGATGATAATTTCTATATTCATCATCTTGAGAATATGATCGATGCCTTCTTAATTCCTAGTTATTTAATTAATAAATTATAAATTTATTCATAAATAAAAACAAACTCTAAGACAATAAATAAAAGATTGATATTGTTCTTGAAGATCTTCTTCAAGTTCTCTATTAAAATCAATAATTCTATTTGGAATATTTTTGACAAATTAAATCTAACTTACAAATCATTTAAATCTTCAATCAATCGACGTCGTCCACTCCTTAAAAGATAACTCATCGTTTTCAATAAAGATAAACGCACTCAACTTCCTTCTCTTCTATTTATGAATATGTGTTATTGTACATAATATTCATTGCGTCGTTATAAAAAAACCAATATATATGAAGAAAAAGAACGCAAGAAAAAAAACGCAATGAAGCTTCTCTTTTTATTGGATATTTACCAGCAATACCTATGTTTGTTAATGTTTTTTTTCTTCTTACGATTAATATTACGTATAGAAACATCGAAGAGCGGGTGTTAATGACGATTTTCGTGAAAGGAAATGGCGTCTTTTCCTTTGATTTTTTTCCTCTCGTTAGTTTTTATTTTGTTTAATTGTAAGTACTGTAAAGATACGAGATAACATAATAACACATGGGAATTTTCCCGTATTAGTAAAAAAACAAATCATTATTTTTAGAACAGGATCACTCCCACGTAAAATATTCAAAAAAAAACATTGGCTATTATTTTTAGACTTTGATTATCAATAATTGTGTTTTTTTTTATTGGAAATAAGTATAATTTTCGGAATCAGCATGCAAAAAGATACTAGTAATTCTATCTTACATTGGAAAAGATTTCCAATCAAATTTTATCTGTATAAAGATACTGACCTAAAATTTTACGAATAGAACTCCGCAATATAAAACAAATCATGAAATAAAAACAAAAGTTGACTAGGAAATTGTAGTTTAAAATAATCTTTTTGATACACTAAAAAATAAATGTGTAACTGAGCATTTTTTAATGATAGGCAGTATGCATTAATAAAGTCATTGTTTAAGATGATTTTATTTTTATCTTCTAGAGAATCGAACTATAATCTATCATTTGAACTCCTATTGAACACACACACGGAAGAATATACAAAAAGTTTCAGCCAAAAACTATGGTCCTTTGTCGAGATTTTGGACTTCCAACAAATAGTTGCTTGCTATAGTCATGTTATAAAAAACCAAGTTTCCTTAAAAATTCAATATTTCGATAAAGAAACATTCTCTTATAACACGTGTGTAAGACGTACCATAAGACAAATTTGTTAATGGTGTAATTCATATATATTCGTTCTCTTTCTTTCGTTCTGTCAGGTATTTCCCTATGGCATTCTCTTGGTTTCTTGTTTTGATGCAATTACTCATCTTTATTTTCAGCTGTATGATGTTACCTATTAATATACATACGGATTATCTCTACGTGAGAGATCATCTAATTTAAAGTTTGTAAATAATCTTCTATATACAGCCACATTAACGGATATAAGACATTCTTGTCGGTTGAAACTTTTAGAATATTTCAAACTTCATTAGATCTATCTATATCCTCAAGACGTTTACAAAAAAACATATTGGGGGAGTCGATAAGCGCCAATTCATTTCGAAAACTAAGATATAAGCTCAGTTTTTATTTATTAGTTTTAGACAAAAATTTTTCAAAATTTTATTTTGATCTATCATAGAAATTATTGAATTGAAGAGAGAAAGACGTTATTCATATGTATCTTGTCATAAGATAGTTATTGTGATATTGTGTTACCAATGCTAAGAAGCAACATTCAACTTCCATCAAATTCCAGCGCACTTTAGCAAAAATCATTCGATCAATCTCGTGAGTTGTCGACTTGCCCCACTCCTGGCGATCACGGGACATTCCTGTATACTAATATCGAAAAGCAAAATTTCCGAAAATTATCTCAAGACTAATAAAAATCATACTTAAAATAATATATAATTATTTTCTCTCTATTTTACTTTCTACATACAGATAAAGTAGTCCAAATATCATTAAACAGGTTTATATTCTAAAATTTCTTTTGACAGGTTGATCATCTTTGAAGAAAAAATACATTTTATCGGACAAAAATAGTTTAATTCATGCTTCCTGTAAGTATCTCAATTTCTCAGGTGAGGATACCTCAATTTTCACATTTCACATTTAACTACTATAGAAACTCTACTGATTTTGAGTCAATTTATAACTAATAAATGTATTGCATGTATATTTTCTAAATTAATCACGTACAAGTTTGTAATATTTTTCTTTTTTATTTAACTTGAATATGATACATTTACAAACATTTTAAAAAGGATTTTATTTTGTATTTATATGTCTATACAATCCTCTTACAGACTGTGACAGACGAATTAGGAACCTCTCTTCATAATAAATGAACTATTATCCATTTCAAAAAAGAATGGACTCGGTTGTTTGTTGAATAACTTGGCAAAACTGATGATTATAGATCTCGAGTTTTCACCGTTAGAAAGAGCATGAATCTGGGTACAAGTCTATCTAAGAATCAAAATACCGGAAAAGTTTTCTAGGAGATTCCAGGAATTTTTTCGAAAATCACTGTCTGATGCGCTTGATTAGCTGTATTTTCAAGTTCAATATAGCCATATTGTAACCCAATGTTTACTTTATAGACTCCGAAATTTTTAAGCATTTTCGACCTTTCCTAAGTATTTATCTGAAAATGAAATTGGAATCTCCTAGAAAACTTTTCAAGTATTTTGATTCTCAGATAAACTTGTATTTCTACTCATGCTCTTTTTTTAAGCGGCAAAAATCCAAACTCGATAGCTATCAACGTCGCCGAGTTATTCAACAAGCAACCGAGTTCATTCTTTTTTCGTAACATAAAGATTCTTCTGTCATCATTAGATACACATCGGAAGTAAGAGTAGGTGCTGCTAGAATCTTTTTTTTATTATGTCTCACGTTTTGATAATAGTGATGCCGTTATTGTTTTATACTCTCTGTCAATACCATGTATGTGCACAAAAAGAGAAATAACACTTAGTTGTGAAAAATAAATTTCAAGAGAAGATTAAAATTTATTCTAAAAAAGCTGAATAAATATTTTTTTTTTGTACAGTTTTTGACACATCCTGCTGGTCTTAACGATGACGATAGCTAAAGATAGCCATGCTACCCTTAACCCTTTTTCATATTATCATTTATTATTTTAATCTATTACTAATATATGAGATCTAAATAGTATTATTAAAAATTACTATCAGTTATTTATTTCCGAATTATTGTACCTCTCCTTCTTAAACATATTCAAAATAGATGATATATAAATAGATGCATAGAGAATCATTATGAAAATTTTTCAATGTTGTCATAACTTGCTTCTCTTTTCGATCGTTTCTATAGAATGAAGAGTCACAAGTATGAATGTTTTTAGGATTTTCTTAATGATGCAAAGATCTAATTGTAAGCAAAAGCTGAAATCAGATACTCGAATTCATCTATGACTATTCCTTTGTAATAATACATGGATCGGTTTGTTAGTAACGAAGATATATTAGAAGCAGTTTCTAGGAACAACAGCATGGGTACAAGAAAATAGGTTCACATTGTTCGATATAAACTGAAGCACTTCATAGAGCTCTGCAGTTGTTGCTAGCTAAATCAATGTGTTCTATACTCTATATTACACACATAATTTTTTCTATTATCAATTCGATAAAACAATTCTTTTCAATACCGTCATGTTATACAATTATACCTGGTTTAAAGAAAGAATGAAATTACATATCTCATCTGTCAGACCTTGAGGATATTAAACTATGCAATCAAATATTTGCTTCTCTCGAGTTTATTAAAATTAAGGTTATTTTAAAGGACTAGAATATTACTTGTTTTTTTTCCTAAAGACAATTATATTTTGCCATTTAAATAATTTTTTGAATCCATTTTTCAACGACTTGATTCACTTGTTTTGGATTTTCTTCTTTAGTCTAATGACTAGTTTCTAATTCAATTGTTTCTAAATCAGCGATATACTTATTTTGATCAGCAAAAAATTTCGGAAGACATATATAACCTTTCATACCAGCAATATAAAGAGCTGGTCATTTTATACTGAGATCAAGATTTTTTCATCATCTCAATCAATATTACCCATAGTTGATCTATACCAATTTAATTTCGGTTGCATTCCTTCAATAATACATTTATGTATAATTTTATAATCTTTATCTTTTAAATATGAAGTTAGAGTTGTCGTTTTTTCGTTTGCTAATCATTCTCGAACTTTGATATTGACAAATGGATTCGTGAAGGAAAGTTATAAGATATTGAGCCATTGATTTAGTTTTGTATTCATTTGTATCCAATGGAGAATATGTTTTACTATAACTCATTAAGTTTGGTGCTAAACAGTCATATTCTTTCTTAGAGAAATATTCAATTAAGTAACGCCAACAATAGAATGATGATGGAAAACCATGAAGAAATAATAAGGTAGGTTTTGAATCATCTTTTGCCTTGATATAAATATATTCATAATTAATACCATCATCAACTGTGTAATTCTGTGGTTCAAACATAATATTCACGTGATCAAGTGAATCTAATAATAACCAAAAAAAAAAAAATTTACGCAAGAACAAATATAATGAGACGATGACGAATCTTTTTTTGATCTCGCATAAGAACTGGGCAAATAAAAAATATGGGTACCCTCGTTCGTATCTTTTCTTTTTTATTCTATATTCATTTTGTTATTTTTCTGTATTCTAATATCTATATTAAGTTTGATCTAAATTGCAAGAATCTAGAGTTGTCTTAATACTAATACGCTGTCAAGGTATTCAAAAGAACCAGCATCTTATTATAGTCATCATTTACAATATAAATTTATAGTTTAAGATTTTGAGTGAACTCAAAATTCTCAAGTTCTGGAATACACAATGAATCATCTGGTGCATTGAAGGTAGAGTACTTGACTAAGATCCTGGAGTATACTAGTGTTAGGGTAACTTTTTGAGTATCTTGCTGCGAAATACTTTCATGAGACATCAATGAGTAGTATAGTCAAGACTTAGTCATAAATGATTGATTTAATGTTTGTCATTATAATAATTTTTGGAGACCTTTATGAAAAAAAAAAGTTATTGGTATAATGGTCCGCGAATCTGTAATGTGGAAATACGTTTTTGTTTATTCTTACGAAAAAACAATTCAACTATAGAAGCTTGCTACGTCATTTAATAAAGCATTGCTTATTTTTCATGTCGTATTTAATTTTTCAAGATATTTCGATATTGAATTTACACACGGTGTTTAATAAATTCTGAAGCTCGACAAAATAAGTTTATATGCAGCTAATGAATGATCTTCAACTTAATCTATCTATATAAGACTTGAATATTCATATCGACGTTTCGAATCACACATTACGGAATAACGTATTCTCTTGTAATAATAGTAATATGAGTGTAAGAATGTGATTATCATTTTTTCACAGAAAAAATCTCATTTTAGTAGTACGTATTTGTACTTTCCTTCTGTTTTGTCCTCTTCTAGGATATGGGTGTGAGTGTGGATATTGTTCTTCTCCTAATCAATACCCATCCATACCCTATTAGATTATGATGGTTTTATCAATAAATTCATATTTTGTTGAATATCGTGATATGCATCGTTCTCAATATATGTTCGATATGAACCAACAGAAATAATTTTATTATATAGTTTGCATAATATTGCATCTAAAAATTGATTTCATCTGAATAGATACTATCGGACTAGGATTGAATCTGATCTGATTACAAATAAAATTTTATCTCTCAATTTTTGATCATCAAATTTAAATTTCTATTCTTTGTTCAACACTAGAATACAATGATCTTGAATATATACATTTGTTTGTTATATTTGAAAAATCATTTTTTAATGATGTGCCTTTTTATTCATTTTATTGTACAATTGATTGCTGTTCATCATTTCGGCAACGCTTTCGATGAAAGTGATAGTTCATGATTTGTTTATTTTTTGCTTTCCTGTAATTTTTTAAATTTAAAATCTGTCATTAATATATAGATGAATTAACAAAGAAACATTTATCGAAAGATAAAGTCTGAATACATACTCAACATGTTAGTTTTTATACAGTACTTCCTAATTGTTATGATTGTTTTCAACCACGAATACTAACTAGAACAACTACACAAACTGTAATATCTCTTTCAACAATAAGTAATGAAATTATAGTAATTGCTGATGGAGATACTAATCTTTCATGTATTTGTTTGAAAGAAAAAGAAGAATATACATCATCTGATTCACAATTAAATACAAGGGAGTGATCTATGGTTGAAGTTAAAAAACAAAAAAACCTCCAAAACAGAATTACTTTTTTTTCTCTATTGTTGTATATTCAATGTGAAAACAAAACATGTTCAACATAATGTTTAGTTATTTATAATAGATAAGATATTTGTAAATACGATCGAAGATTAACAAAAGAATAAAAGTTCAAATGTTTAAACTTTTTTCATTTTCTACAAATTCTTCTAAAGAGTTAAATGCAAAATTTTAATTTCTACTCATAATTAATTTTGTAAGTTAGACAAATACAGTACCCGACAAAAGTATTCCTCTCCCCTCGGATCTCAGTCACAATATGAGCTGTAGAGCTGAAAACTAATGTATACATAGTTCTTAACGAATGCTGATCAGCGACACCATCCACATCCCGATTGCATAAAATATAAGAAAGTTATAATGTATGTGGTCTGTCTTCATTGTGAACTTCATAACTTAAGAATGGAAAGAATTTATGAATCGGGGTTGGTTTTATTTTGTAGCTCTGCAGTTTGACTATTTATGATAAAATTTTCATTGAAATTCAATGAGTCTTTGCGGAACTAGAACCATTTTACTGTAAGTATCGATATATGGTAAAACCGATCTATCCCATTGTGTACTTCATAAATCAATGAAAGTTTGATAGATCGACTTCAACCTTGCAAGAAAGATGATCCTACAGATCCTTATTGTTCTTTGAAATTTTCAGACTTATATCACATACTAGAGAGAAATGGCACTATGCTCAAGTTTCAAATGTTGTTATAGGTCTAGCTACTCGAATAGTCAAGCAATTAGCCTCATCTTTTGAGTGCATAACTAACACATTAGGAGGCACAATTCTACTAAAAAAAAGTTAAAAAATTCACCAGATATCATGGGAAACAAGACGTAAACTTTTTATGGTCAATTTTTCTCTCATTCTGACAGAGCTGAAGAAGAAAGGGAGTGAAAGTGTGGATTCGTATCTCTTTCATAATCACATACCAATTTTCACCCATATTCTTGCTTCCATACATACTCTGATTCACCATCATGATGAAAACTATCAGAAGATCCTCAAGAGAGTTGAATTAGATAGATAAATGCTTTTAAATTCTTCTGTATATCGAATATAGTATCCTTACAAGTTCGTTTTGACACCGTTATCTTGAGAGTGTGACAGTGAGAAAAAAATTTACCATAAAAAGTTTACGTCTTGTTTTCCATGATATCTGGTGAATTTTTTAACTTTTTTTTGGTAGAATTGTGCCTCCTTATGTGTTAGTTATGTACCCAAAAGATGAGGTCAATTGCTTGAGTATTCGAGTAGCTAGACCTATGACAACATCTGAAACTTGAACATAGTGCCATTTCTCTCTAGTATGTGATATAAGTCTGAAAATTTCAAAGAACAATAAAGATCTGTGGAATCACCTTTCCTGCAAGTTTGAAGTCGATCTATCAAACTTTCATTGATTTATGAAGTACACAATGGGATAGGTCGGTTTCGCCATATATCGATATTTACAGTAAAATGGTTCTAGTTCCGCAAAGACTCATTGAATTTCAATGAAAATTTTATCATAAATAGTCAAACTGCAGACCTACAAAATAAAACCAACTCCAATTCATAAAGTCTTTCCATTCTTAAGTTATGAAGTTCACAATGGAGACAGACCACATACATTATAACTTTCTTATATTTTATGCAATCGGGATGCGGATGGTGTCGCTGATCAGCATTCGTTAAGAACTATGTGTACACTAGTTTTCAGCTCTACAGCTCATATTGTGATTGAGATCCAAGGGGAGAGGAGGGAAAATACTTTTGTCGCGTACTGTATATGTTTTGCTTTTATGTTACGTCAAATGAAATAAAAACAAGTAAATTAAACTGAAATTTATAAATATACAAATAGTATAATCGATAGAAATAACTTCTTCACTATCGACTAGTTCTTAATAAAATTCTTTTACAACGAGCATAATCAATCAAACAGTCAAAGATAATTTGATATTATTAAAACTGATGAACTATACTCTTCTCAATAAAAGAATAAAGATATATATTACAAGTGTTTAAAATATGCCTACTGGAATTTATTAAAACTATTAAAACTAGTCTACTTATTCTAGTTAAATAGAAACAAGACACTTCTGAAATATTTTTAGTTTTAGTGTGAGTATAGTGTGATGTACTTTCTGAGTTTTATTAATAGGTCATTCGATTCTTCATCGGTCGCATTCTCTAATTAAGCATATAATGTATTAAATTATATCCCCATGGCTAGATTATTTTCCTTATTTTTTTTAATACTACTAAGCTAGTATAGAATCTTATTTGAAAAAAGAATCCAAAAGTAACAACATGAACTAAGAAAGGTGATCGATGAAGCATCAAATAACCTATTAACAAATGTTATTCTAAGAATGTATTTAAAAAAGAACATAGGAAGTGTATCAATACTTTGTATCTTCATATTTCTTTTTTTTTTTCTTATACTATAAGCTTCATTTAACATTCATTTTTTTAAATCAAAATTCAAAAGAATATAAAATCTATTCCAGAACGAAATTATTGTCACTATTTTTCGATCTTATGTAAAAATTCAATAATTCGATAATGAAACAGTATGATAACCTAGAGTTTTTAAGCTATATCTCTAGATGTTGGCGGATTAAGTAGACATTAATTATTGAGAATTACTGCCAGTTTGGAAGATTATTCAACTATCTGCACAATAGCCGGATTACGTATTTTTTCATAAAGTGATGTATTATACTAATTCAATTCTTTCGTCACTTCAATTAGTTTTAATTATGACCAGTTATGTGCTTTAGATAAAGAATGTATCAATGGTTATAACAATCTGTATAAAATTTTGGTTACACAATCTGAAATAAGGTATGGTATAATAGAGGAGGAGCACGAAATAGCAAATAGCATTCAACTAAAATAATCGTTTGAAAATTAAAAAACAAATCTTTGAAAAACAATCCTTTTTAAATTGAAATGTTTTCCATAGTAAGTATATTTTATGGAGAGATCTTTTGTTTGATTTCCAATGAGAATAACTAGTTCCAACATAGATTTCATAACTTAATGAATTTATTCTTTGTCTCTAATTACACTAGGATATTTTCAAAATAAAAATATTTTCATCTAGTAGATTTTCTAACAGAATAGAAAGAATATTGCAAAAAAAAAAAAAGAGGTAAGTTTATTTTTTGGATTATCCTGTGTATTCCTCATTTTATGTCTTTGCTATCTTTATTTTCCATTCGTTATTATATTGGGTTTTTTTTTTGTATGACATCGCCATTTAATTTCGAAATAAACGCTTTTTTTTCTACGAAAGATTCGCATCATTTTTCAGGTTTGCAATATATTTATATACATATATTTGATCATTTTAATGTTAAGGGTAAGATAAATGAAAGAGATACTGCAATGATCAACGATACTGATCATTATCGAATAGCATATATATAAACTTTTTTTTGTAATATATTCGTTCTGAAAAACTTTAATTGATTAAGGTAATATTTTAAATGAAAAAAAATGATATATATATATTTTGAAAAAATGTTGTGCTTCGCACCACATTAAATAAGATATATACAGATAAACTAAAATCCTTGTTAATAATTATGTGATTATTAAACAAAAAATTATGTAGTCTTATAAATGACCTTTCAATGGATCATCTACATACAATTTTTGATCTTTTAATGTTTTATGACAAACACATGTCAAGAATTTTTACAGCTAATTAAAAAACTAAAATACAAAAAAAAAAGAAAGAAATCTTCTTAGAATCTTATTCATCAGTATAACGCTTTTTTGTTATATTAAACTAACCTTTTGATTGCTTTTTTAGTAATATATGTTTTGTATTCGTTTAATTTCAAACTAGTATATAAAACAAAGAATCTCATTTTCCGGCTTTTATATACGCTCGACAGAACGTTCATATAACAAGTTTGTCAAGCAAGTTATAAATTGAAATATCATCAACTTGTCGTAAAGTGCATGTTTCTTTGTCTATATAATAATACATATCATTTTGTTTCATTTATTTTGTGATTAAATTTTTATTATCATAGTTCGAAGGATTCTTCTGAAATAGTTCTATTTTTTAAATCAATAGTATTATTTAAGAAATAAATGAATTGTTTTACTATCAATAAAATCTTTGTTTTAGTTGTTTCAACAGACATGATGAAGGTCAATAATTCAAGTTTCGATTACAATATTGTCTTGTCTAATAATCTATTGTTAAAATATCCTTCTTTAATATTGTTTTAGTGTTTAGACAATCATTGAGCACATTTTTTTTCCTTCATTTCATCTATCCTTATGAAATCATTTATCTCGATATCCCTGAATTATACTGGCAAGCGTTACTATCGTTGTCCTTCCAATGTCTCCAGTCATATCAGCTTTTTCTTTCTGTTCATTAATATCGAATCAAAAAGAAAAAAAATGACGCAATATAGACAGAGCAAGAAGAAAAAAAAATGAGCGCGTCCAACCCACCGTTCAGGTAAATGAAGTAGAGGCGTGCCATCGATCACGACTCATAGTACTACCCACCATCTCTCTTCATCATTGCGCCTGTTCACCATCATTCAATGGTGAAAGAAAGCCATTAGACTATTAACCGATTCTGTTCGCTCATTCAAAAAAAAAAAAAAAAAAGAAAGAGGACGAAACAAGGAGGAGAGAGAGGGAGCGAAGAGGACGACGGCGAGAAGAAAGAGAGAAAAAAATGCATTCTTCATTTATTTATTCATTCATTCATTGATCGTCTTGCCGGTATAATGAACAAGCACGGAAGTAGGTATTCAACAAGAGAATAATTTGTTTTCGATCAATTTTTAAATTATTCGTTTTGATCAGGTTTCCATTTTACAAATAAAAAGAAAATTTTGCTTCATGATTAAATACATACATTTATATATAGTAGACATAAAAATCTTTCAACCTTGTAAGTTGATAAGTATGGATTGATCTTTTTGAAAAGTAGAGAAGCTTATGAATAAATATTGTCATCAAACTGTGATGATCCTTAGCTTAAAATATAACTTTCTCATAATGAAAATAAAAAAATTTTTTTCTTTCTTCCTTTTTCTTTTCCATTCGATTAAATCGAATACATTAATACAAATATAATAAATGTGCTATTTTATTTTGGATCAAATATTTTCTTTTAACACATTGATCATTCTGTTTTGTTTTTCTAGATGTAATTATAAGATATTAAAATATAATCATGTTAACAATTCAGTATTTGATTATTTTAATTGTTTTTCAAATTTGTCATTTATTTGTTCTTCTTGATATTCCATCACAATCAAATGTATTAAAATATAATGGTGATAAAAAAACATCATCATTCTATTTAAAAAATTCATATTATACAACAAATAATTCAAGTTCATCATCTTTAATTGATTATATGAGAACATTATATGAACAAGAAAAACAAAATGATATAAAATCTGATTATAATCTTATACGAGCTCTTGCACCACGTATCGGTAAGATGATTTTATGAGTTTAATGTATGTCATATTGGATTAGAATTAAAACAAAAAAAGAAATGTTGAGTGCTTTTAGACACCCTTTTGAGTATGATAATAAATCGATATATATATATATATATATATACTCCGTGAAATAAACCAGACGACGAGACACGTTAGTTTTCATCGTCAGTTCAAAGTAGCATGCAATCTATGACAATACATTCAATCATCGAAGCTAATTGGTTATAGGAAGCATTGCATTGTTATTAAAAGATTCTAAATGAATGATTCTTTTTTTCTTTGGTGTAGTTATGTCAATCATAGACACTTTTTCTTTTTAGAGTTAACTATCATTTGACGTAATGAATAGGCGGATCATTTCTTTTCCGTAGTACATAATGATCAATTGTTGTCTGCTCGTTGACCTATAGTCGCATAATCTTTCTTCTTTTTTTTCCTCTTCATTTACCATTGAACTATTAAACAACAAAAACAGATACTTCTGTTTTGTTTCGTTAAAGTAATCTATGTTATAATAATATAGATAAACAGTTATGTATTCCATAGGAGTAAATGGACATACTCATCTAAGTCAAGTATCATCTTAAGTATAGTCATTGAAGAAAAAAGAAAGAATAACATATTGAATTTTTCTCTTTAATCAATTGAAATCTGCTTACCGAAGAAAAAAAATCGATCAAAGGCACTTCATCTCGATTTATTTTATATTTTTTTTATCAATTGTTTAATATGATATGAGCAATCAAGCTATATGTACGTCCTTCGCTAAAGATCATCTTAGCGATTAATTTTTATTAACATTGAATACGATTTTATCACATCTTCTTTATCAAATTCGAGCTCATTGTGACATCTGTCACAAAAAATTTTACAAATCTGACATATTTAATCGATAAATTGACTATCTCTTTTTTTTTTAAGTCTCCATAGAGATAAACATTTTATTTATATTAAAAGAAAAGAAAAGAAAACCATCTGATCTATTTTCATACATTATTAATGAATATTTAGGTTTTTTTTTTTGTTAATCTATAAGACAACTTATGAATAAGAAATCAAAGAGTACATAGATAAAAGAAAAGTTTAATTTTAGTTGAAATCGATAATGTTACACTGTATGTTTTCGATTTAAATGTTATTCATCGTACGGAAAGTATTTATGCTGTTTCATTACATTTTTATAAACGTCGAACACGTTGGCCAATAT
The DNA here is from genome assembly GCA_905250125.1 of Rotaria sordida. Taxonomy (NCBI): domain Eukaryota; kingdom Metazoa; phylum Rotifera; class Eurotatoria; order Philodinida; family Philodinidae; genus Rotaria; species Rotaria sordida. The sequence continues at coordinate 59,088 of CAJNOL010000893.1, forward strand.
CATATTCGTTAAATGAAATTTATTCATCACATCGACTTTCTTCACTTTCTGCTCAAATACATTTAGAATCTGATTCCTATGGTTGGCAATCATTTCCAATAGGTGATGTTATTCAACGTCAAATTAATTATTTAACATCAATACAAAAATCTGAATATTTTGGTATAACATTTAAACCAACAGTAACAACAAAAAATCAACGAAGAAATATAATTGAATTAGAAAAATTTAGTGTTTATACACCATTTTTAATTATTTATTCAAATGATTCAAAACAAACAAATATTTTCGAAGAATTTATACCAAAAAATTTTGAACAAGATGTTAAATCTTATGAACAATTTGAAACAGAAGTTAATAAAAGAAACAGGTTATTTATTTATTTATTTATTAACAAGAGCAAAATCTTCGGACTATATATATATATTTTTTTTTTATGTATTATTCATTTTTAGATTACGACGTTTTATTGAAGAAAAACAATCAACATTAGATTCAAATATATTTTTATCAAATTGGAATGATTCAATTTCAATACTTGAACCTGAAACATGTTCAGTAAAACCTTTTGTCATTGATTTTTCTGATTTAGGTTTTACTTCATGGATGATTGAACCAAAAAATTTTGTGGCTAATCTATGTTCAGGTTCATGTCAAACTAAAGTTAGTTTATTTATTCTTGATCAAAACAAAAAAAAAACAATGTTTTTTAATATATTTTACTTATTGTTTAGTTAATGACAAATCATGCACTTCTTCAATATTTTCTTCAACGTTTAGGTATTAGAAATGATATAAATTTACCAAAAGCTGGTTGTGTACCTGAACGTTATTCATCTTTAACTATGTTCTATAAAAGTTCAGACTATAATTATCTTATTCGTCGTTTACCTAATATGATTGTCGAAGCATGTCATTGTAGATGAGCATCCTTTTTTTTGTTGTCGCTTCTTTTTTTATGTATATTTGTGTGCTAATATATAGATTCGTATTGATAAATGACAAATAAATGTGTGTGTTTAAAATGTTTTATTTTAGAGAGAAGTCGAATGAAATAGTATCATTATTAAGGATACCTTCCGCCGTCTTTTTTTTTTGATTATTTCTAGTTCAGAGCTAAAATCATGTATTTGACTTTTAGAATTTTATAAATTCGGATACGAAAGCCAAAAATGAAAGCAGCTAATTGTATCTCTGAATAATACTTGAATGTATATCTGTGATAAAAACTTCAGGTTGATCAGTTGTACTCTCTTCGAGAATCAGAAGTAGTCAAATACGATAGCGGAATACCTTGAATATTGATTCAGGTAAGAATTATACGGAATAAGAATTGTTTGCATGTTTATTTGAAAAAAGAATTGTCTATTGAAAAATTAACTTTTTCATATCAATATTCTTGACGTATAAGTGAATGAATTGATTAGCCATACATATTTAATTTATAATTGCCTTTGGGTCAATATGAAAATGAGATGAATAAGTGTATAAATACAATCGTGTGTAACTTTTTTCATTATTTATTTAATAGGAAAGAAAACTTAAAATATTACGATCGAAGGACGTAAATTGATTTGATTTATTCTGGATTACAAAAAAGAAAGAAAGAATATATTTATATAATCAAGCAATGCAAATCATGTTATTCCTTTGATTCATTTTTTTCTCGTTGTGCTTCTAATTTCTTTGTAACAACATCTACAGGATATTTTAATGCTAATTGTCGAATATCATAACTAAATTCTTCAAAAGTTTCACCCCATAAACGAGCTTCTTCTGGTGTATAATTATAAAAACCATTACCATTTAAAATACCTTTCCCACCGGCTTTAACAATATCATCGATGAGTTTCGGTACTTCAATTCCATTATGAAGTGTAGGAAATAAATCTTTCATAACACTATGATAAGCTGGAACACCAGTGAGATCCATCCATCGAAAGCATCCAACTAATGTCATCCAATAACCAGTATTATTACGACATGCTCGATCAACATCATCAACAGAAGCATATCCGTTTTCGACTAAATAAAAAGCTTCTCGATATAAAGCATACATGAGACGATTAGTAATAAAACCACGAATATCTTTTCGTACAAGTGTGGGTTCTTTAGCCCAATGATGTGAAAGTTGATATAACCATTCAGCTTTTTTAGGATCACTAGTGTCACCACAAATAATTTCTAAAAATCGTGTTGTATGAGATGGTACACCCCAATGTAAACCGAAAAAACGACTTGGTATACGAGTTTCTTGTTGAAGAAGACTAATTGGAATGGCTGATGTATTACTTGTTATAATCGTATGATCAGTTACAATATTTTCAATATTTTTATATACTTGTCTTTTAATTGTAATATCTTCAAGAGTACATTCAATAACTAATAAAGTATCTTTGAGGCACGTATAATCTTCGGTAATAGTTAGATTTTTTAAGTAATAGGTTGGTTGTTCTAAACAAATTTTTTGTTCAAATGATTGAAGGAGATGTTCATGAATACGAGTTTCACCAGTTTCAAGATCGATTGGAAGTGGTGCAATTGCTACAACTGGATGACCAGCCATTAAAAGACAAGTAGTAATACTACTGCCCATAAGACCTAAACCAACTACACCGACTGGTATTTGTGCAGGAACGATAGCTGAAATATTTTCTTTAGTATCCATTATTATCCGTATGTTACTCTTTAAAAAGATTGATTTTTTATGTGACTTATGCAATACGATAGGGTAACTCAAAAGCGAGATAATGACACTTTCGAACACATAAAATATCACATGATTTTATAATTTGTAGACGAAAGAATATTTACAGTAGATGGTGTTTGGTTGTCAAATGCGATAAAGAAATGAAACACACACAAAACAGAACAAAAAAACCTCGTGGCCACTTGTTACAATGAATAACTAGATAAGAAACAAGCCGAGATACAAAATATTTCCCTTTGTTTGTTCATTATTTTATATACAATGTTAGCGTCAACGGATGTCGCATTATGACGCTAACTTATGTCCAGTGTATTACACATACATATAGGTTTTTTTTCTTTTTCTTTCCTGTCATATATGCATATGTTCTATTGATCATCATGAGATCATGATAATCTATTTTATATTGCGTCATTCTAGTTTTTCTATTACGTTTGTTTCATTTTTTTTCTTTTCATATTCTAGTGGCGTAACAAGTAAATCGTGGGTGGGTGGGCGGCACCCCATTCTCTTACAAAATGACTTTACTATGCTAGGACAACGAAAATGTCTATGTATTTATTTAATATTTTTTCCCGTCGGTGTGTGGACAGAGACCATGTGTGAGGGGCCACTGTCCATTCATACATCCTTTAGATACGCCACTACAAATATTGTTATAAAAAAATTACTTTTTAAAAATTATCGGTGAGTGGGCTGAGCCCACTCATGCCCTACCTTGGTTACGCCACTAGTCATATTCCATATATGATCTTGTTTTTCTCTCGTTATGGGGTCATTGTTGTTTTTCTCTTGTCATCATCGTTTTTCTTCTATTATTGTTGGTTATTATTATTTTTTCTGTTATTATCGTTGACCATTATTGTTATTGATCAACGTCGTTTTCAACATTATATAGATATATATCTGTTATTATTGATCTTCATCAATAAAGATTAGATTGGATTTATATATACATATATTATTATTATTATTATTATTCGTTTATTCCAAAGTACGGTAGGCAGTTTTTGACGTGAGATTTCTTATCGTTAGAAATTTTAGATTGGCATACGATTTTTATTTAGCCTACAATAATTTCGGAGGCTGAAGTCATTTCATACATCGGCAAATTGAAACCTCACATACAATTCGATGGTATGTTGATACCAGTAATTCAAATATTCATTGACATCTATCAACGATCTATTCATATTGTAGTTCTCTTTTATTTTTCTGTCGTTTCATTATAGATTGATGTTCAAAAACTTATGTCAACAAACATCTAAATTTGAAAAAAATATCGACTTTTGAAGTAAAATCTTTTAAGCATATGTTTTCTTCCATGGCTGCTGATTTATTGATTTATGATTTTTCTTTCACATAAAAATAAAATAAAACATGATAATCTACATATTAAAAGTTGTACATTGAGGAATTTATGATAATCACTAAAATCCTTTGCTGCCACTAGATCAATTCGTAAATAAAATTTCTTAGCGTGTTTTATTATGGTGCAACGCAAATTCTTCTTGTTTGTATTGTATTGAAATTACATCAAAGATATTTGTGAAAATGACTAATATGATACATAACTAAGTAATTACTTCTTGTTTTGATTGTTGTAATAAATCTCATGATTAAGAGCTAGGAATGGGTTCAAAGATTAATGATAGTTGTGTACCATCACGATAAAATCCACCATTTTGTAATTCATTTTGAGAAGTATTAACTGCATGTAGAATAGAATCAGCACCTATTTCAGGAGAACGAGCATTAGATGCATTTTGAGTCATATCAGTAGCACAAAATCCTGGAGACACTGATACAATGAGTAGATTTTTACTAGTAGACCATTCACGTGCTTCTATTTGAGTAAGTGCATTTAATGCTGCTTTAGAAATACTATAGATTAGACTGTTCGTTTTATTATGATATCCTAAGTCTTTAAGAGTATTTGTTTCAATAGCTGCAATAAAATCTTCAACTAATTGATCAAGTTCTTTTATTGTCAATGTTGATGATGTATATTTATCTTGAAGAATTGCAGAAGATTCATGCAATGCTATGGGGCCCAATTGACTAGAAACATTGATTATACGTCCATTCTTTCTAATCATTGAAAGCAATTGTTCATTGAGTAATTTGATACTATAATAATTTACGGCAAATGTTTTTCGAGCTGCATCAACAGTAAAATCTTTTAAAAGAATTCCAGCATTATTAATAACTATATCCAATTGTCCGCCATATTTTTCTTTGATTTCATTAATTGCTTGATTGATACTTTCTATTGATGACATATCCAACTGAAGAATATGAACATTGGATGGAGAGCCAAGTTGTTCAAATGCATCTTGACCACGTTTTAAATCTCGACTACCAAGAAGAATAACAGTATTATTCGATGATGATTCGTTCAAAAGTTTTTTTACAACATGAAAACCAATGCCTTTGTTAGCACCAGTGACAAGAATTACACATTGTTGTTTTGTTGCTAACATGTTTGTAGAAGAACAACTAGTAATAATTGATAAGAACAAAATAAAGTAACTACTTACTAATGTAAGAAAGAAAAAACTTTGTCATAAAATATGAAGCTTTTTATTATCAAATATTAGTGCAAGATAAGATGCAAGAAAACTATCAATGTATTAAATCTTCTTAGGATAAATGTATCTTACATAGTTAAGTACTAAGAGAAAACAGCCGCTGACAAGTGTGATTTCAAAAATATGAGATATTTTGTGATATCATCAAATAAATATGCACATGCATTAAGATCACAACAATAAGTAGAAAAGCTTGTTAGCACATAATAATAATCAATTATCAGCAAATGCTCTGTCCTTTTTGTTTTTACATTTCGAACAGAAATTTTATTTTTCCTTCTGTTTTTTCGACGGTAAAATGGAATTCCGACAAAAAGAATTTCGCCATCTGAATTTGGACAACGTTGTCGAATTTCTACAATTGTGGAAATTCTTATGGAGTTACGATAAAATTTTGTTTTTGCTGGCTATTTTATTGTCCATTTTCCATTAGAATTTGAACAATAATTTATTTAAAAAATACATATGGAAGTATATATAACTAGTAAGGCTTTGATTGATACAACATCAAGTGATGTGTGTGCTGTGCTATAACTATTTTTTTTCAAGTAGAGATCTTTTTATTTTTTTAAATTTTGTATTTTAATCAAAATCACATCATTATTCGATATCCTTAATATTCTTTTTGGTAACGTCTGAACAAGATTTTGTGTTTCTTTTCATTATCACACTAAATCATCTTTTAATATCCTCGAATATCTTTGTTAGTGCATGAACTAAATCATCATTCTTCTCGTTATTTAATGCTAGTGAAAACCCGTGCATGCTGCACGACTGTTTTTTCTCTCTGCAAAGCTTCGCATCCATGCTTTAATTTTGACCCAGTACAAACAATCAGATACCTTGCATTATATATCAAGACCTTATAATCTTACCCTCTTGTAGCGTTACATCCTTATAGCTTTACCTCCTTGGACCCTTATACCCTTCTAGCCTTCCGGTCGCATCTTCTTATAGCTAGGGATACATTAGTGGACTTATGACAGCAGTTGACAGTGCACAGTCGTCCGCAAGGGCTATCCTACACAGATATGCATAAGTTTTCAAGGTCTATCCTATAGGGATATACACAGCTCTTTGAAGTCTATATTACCGAGGTATCCATAAACCTTCAAGGCATATGTTATTGGAGTATCCATAAGTTCTCAAAGGCTAGTCGCCATGGCTGAGTGGTGAAGTTGTTCGACACAAAATACCAAGGTATTGCGTTCGAACCTCGGCGTCACCAAACATAGAATGACCCTAGATAAGTCACTAACGGCTATTTGTCTCGGATTACCCGTACGATAGCACACTGACTACATTGTGACATATATAAGCTTTTATAGCTAGTATATGGTTAGTCAATGGGTATGGGTAGCTAAAATGAGCGGAGAAACTCTAAGTCACGCCAGCTTTCTGTCCAGAGCTACAGCTAGAAATAGTTGTAGGAAAAATATCGGGCTAATGAAAATGTCCTCGAACATCACCCTATACTGAAAGGTAGCCGAAAGGTGGGGTATTCTTCTTCTTCTTCTTCTTCTCAAAGGCTATCCTAGGAATACTCCTAAGTCCTCATGGCTAATCCTATGAGAATACGCGTAAGTCATCAAGAGCCATAATATAGATGTTTCCATTAGTGCATATGTGACAGCTACATTTCACGGTGACTTACCTGCTGACCCATTTCAAGCTCTTGAGGATTTATGAGTGTGTCCATAGCATGGGCTTTGATCACTTATGAGTCCACATTTCATAGGATAGGCCCTAAGGACTAATCCGTACTCTCATAGCATAGGCTTTGAGGACTTATGGATATCCCATATAATAGTCATTGAGGATCCATGGGTACTTCCATAGGATAGCCTTATGGTCTTTAGCCTGAATTTTGATTGGCTAAAATAATTGACCAATGGAAGAAGGACCAGACGTGACAGTCGACATTAGTATACAGATGTAATTGATAAATATGTTGTTATATTGTCAGTGAAAAGTCGACAATAAAAAAAAATTTAAATCATGCACGTTGTCAAAATTCTAATGGAAAATGGACAAGAAAATTCTCAGCAAAAAGAAATTCTGTCCTAATTCCATAAGAATTTCGACAATTGTAGAAATTCGACAACGTTGTCCAAATTCTACTAGAATTTCGACATGTTTCAAAATTCTACTAGAATTTGGACATTGTCGAAATTCAGATGGCGAAATTCCTTTTGTCGATATTCCGTAGAACCTTTTCGACTGATGCTCATTTTCGATTTGTCTTGCTGCTATTCACTTAATATCTGTTTTCTTTTTTTTAAATTATATTTTCAACGTTTATTATTATTAGTCTAATCATTGATTTAATGAACAGATAATCCTGTTGTACACATTCACTATATCTGCAGCAGATCTTAATAACATATTATGTATCTCGATGAACTCAGAAAGATTGAAATTAATTATTCCCGAAAGCTAGAATTTAATCGGTTCATCGACTCAAATCTACACTCACTATTTGTTTTTTTGAAAATATATGTGGATTTCACAAAACCAACCAAGATGGTTATATTCTTTTAGTTTTTATACAAGACGATTTACTTAATTTTGTCTTTCTATTATGATAAAGATGTCGTTAGATGCATTTTAATGAATTGTATTGACTAGGACAACAAATTATTTCAAGTGTAGAAAACAATGAAATAAAATTTTCCACCAATATAACTATCAATAAATGTGATATAAATGAAATGAATTTTGACTTTTGCTAGAACATATAAAAGTTCATGAGAGATTCCAGATTCTCCTCAAAATATGTCCTACACCAAGTTAAGTAGAATTTGAAAGCTCTTTATAAGTCTTTTGTTTTTTTAGAGAATGTAGGATTCATTTTAGATTTGGAATATCAGCAGTGTCACATATCTAGAATCTCGGGCATGCTGGAGAAGTGTAGGGAGATGCGAGAGAAGTGCATACTAGGGCGATGCAATAGAAATGTAGGGAAATGTGAGAGAAATGTGGGGAGATGTGAGAGAAGTGTAGGGAGATGTGAGAGAAGTGTGGGGAGGTGTGGGAGAAGTGTGGGGAGATGTGGGAGACGTGTGAGGAGATGTGAGAGAAATGTGGGGACATGTGGGAGAAGTGTAGAGAGATGTTGGAGAAGTGCGGGAGATGTGGGAGGGTGTGAGTGTGGGTGGGTGTGGGTATGGGTAAATGTGGGTGTGGGTGGGTGTGGATGCGGGGTGTGTGGGTGTAGATGCGGGTGTGTGGGTGTGGGTATGGGTGAGTGTGGGTGTGGGTGGGTGTGGATGCGGGGTGTGTGGGTGTAGATGCGGGTGTGTGGGTGTGACTGTGGATAGAGTAAAGAAACACTCACACCCACATCCTCGCATCTCTAGGCATTTCTCTCACATCTCCTGCATACTTCTCCCGTATCTCCCGCACTTCTTCCACATCTATCCATACTTCTCTTGCATCTCCCCACATTTTTCCTACACCTTCAGACACTTCTCTTGCATCTCTCACACTTCTCCCGCATCTCTCCGCACTTCTCCCACATCTCCTCACACTTCCCCACATCTCTCCACACTTCTCTCGCATTTTCCTACACTTCTCGCACATCTCCCCACACTTCTTTCACATCTCCCCACACTTCTTTCACATCTCTCCACACTTCTCTCACATCTCCACGCACTTTTCTCGCGTCGCCCTACACTTCTCTTGCATCTCCCTAGTATGCACTTCTCTCGCATCTCCCCACACTTCTCCAGCATGCCCGAGATTCTGGATATGTGACACCACTCACTTTTACTATTGTTGGAAATTTTACTTCGTAACTCGGGTTTTTTTTACCGTGAGCCATTTAAAGTAGCTTGCATTTCTTTTCAACATTTTGCTAGACGAAAGAAGGTTGGTGTTGTGCAATAACAAGAAATGAAAGAAAAACATTGAGGTTTTTTCCTTTTCTCTGTAGTGGGACAAACGTGTCGTCCCGCACAAATCTCATCTTCTCTTCTTACTACTTTCATTCTTCGATTTTTATAAGAAGATATTCGTTGACACGCACACATAATTGTTCATTATCGTTCATATAGATATATATGTATATAGGAAAAAAATTGATATGAGTTCGACTTCATCAAGTGCTATCGATGAAAACAATGCTGCAGGACCTGTCTATCGGATTCTACCGTATTATTATATACATGTATTAGATCAGAACACCAATATTACACGCCTCGAAAATGGTCCGAAGACTTTTATTAAGCAGGACAATGAAACGGTAACAGTCGGCCCAGAAAAAATGATCATCATTCCGTGAGTGCCTGCATGGTAAGGCGAAAAAGTAAAATATAATTTTTTTAAAATTCTTGTAGTCCACTACATTATTGCATTGTCGAATCGCCAGTGATACGCAATGAGGAGGGTGAAGTAGAATTCGACCAGAATGGTCAAGCGAAATTGGCCCATGCCGATATCGATATTCGTCTGACACGACCTGATCAAATCCCGTTTCCTCTCTATCCAGGAGAAATTCTTCGCCAAGTATAAAATTTTGAAAAAGTTGTTTACTCGTATTAACTCTTATTTATAGCCTGTCACTGCACTTACAGTCGTTCCAGCTAATTCAGCACTGCGATTAAAAGCTGTACTCGATTTTGAAGATTCACATAAGGAACAACGACGAGCTGGTGATGAGTGGATGTTCGAAGGTCCAGCTACATACATTCCTCGTAAAGAAGTCAATGTCGAACAACAAATTAAAGCAACTATTACAGTCAATGTCCCTAATAACAACACTAAAAAAATTTTCTTCCTTGTTCAACTCGGTTCTCAGCTATTTTACACTCGACTAAAAATACTTTTATATATGCATAATCTATGGAGTTTCCTCTTTCAAATGGTATAACAGCGGTCTTTCTCTGAAATGCAATGGCGGAGAAATCAGCGGTCTACGATAACGAACTGCTACTGTTGTTATTAGGGACAGTTTCCCTAATAACAACACTCAGCTATTTTTTGTCCCTAGTAACAACACTTAAGCAAAATTTAAGCCAAATCAGACTTTTTAAGAGAAAAAACTTTTTTTTACGCGTTTTCTTTGAAAAACAAGCAGAGACTCCGCTGACAACTTTGTAGAGCATGTCAAACTCTATCTAAATCTAAAGGTTCATGAGAAAAAAAATTTCCTTTAATGAGATATAAAATCTAAAAGGAACATGTCTAACAGTGTCCAAAAAATAGGTGACCCTAATAACAACACCAAGCTAATTTTTGTCCCTAATAACAACACCTCCACCGAAATTGGTGTATGAGTGTGCATAAAACAAAAACTAATTTCCATTTTAATAGCTTGATGGATTGTGATCGTTTTTCACAACTTTATTTCATTTTTCATGATAGGTCAATTTTTTGTGCCTGGGGTACCCCTCAGGTATTCGAAAAAATATTTTTGTTCTCGTTTGAGTTCTCACATTTATAAATCGATAGAACTCAGTGTTCTGATTACGAATGTTATGTTATTTTTCAAAATTCATCGAGTAATAAGAAAAATCTAGACCATTCAAGACAGGCATAAAAATCAGTTTTTGGCTTATAAGACCATTATTATCCGTCTAAAACACGTTGGAAATAAGCTCATTCGACGCAGAAGTTTTTTCTCTATCAGAATGTATATAAGGCTTTAGGAAACAATTATGTTTTTCAATCAATAATTATCGAATACCGGGTCCAATGGGTCTCTATGGTCATTTACTATGATTTTTTCCAGCTTGTGGGAATATAGTTTACTCAGGCACATCATCGAGATTTTTTTACCACAAACATAATTCAATGAGCTCTTTCTCGTAAAACTATTTTCGACTTAAAATTTAAGAATAAAAAAAAGGTCAAAAAAACACTGTTGGGGACTATAGAGCACCATTGGGCTCGGTATTCAATAATTATCGATTGAAAAACATAATTGTTTCCTAAAGCCTTATATACATTCTGATAGAGAAAAAACTTCTGCGTCGAATGAGCTTATTTCCAACGTGTTTTAGACGGATAATAATGGTCTTATAAGCCAAAAACTGATTTTTATGCCTGTCTTGAATGGTCTAGATTTTTCTTATTACTCGATGAATTTTGAAAAATAACATAACATTCGTAATCAGAACACTGAGTTCTATCGATTTATAAATGTGAGAACTCAAACGAGAACAAAAATATTTTTTCGAATACCTGAGGGGTACCCCAGGCACAAAAAATTGACCTATCATGAAAAATGAAATAAAGTTGTGAAAAACGATCACAATCCATCAAGCTATTAAAATGGAAATTAGTTTTTGTTTTATGCACACTCATACACCAATTTCGGTGGAGGTGTTGTTATTAGGGACAAAAATTAGCTTGGTGTTGTTATTAGGGTCACCTATTTTTTGGACACTGTTAGACATGTTCCTTTTAGATTTTGTATCTCATTAAAGGAAATTTTTTTTCTCATGAACCTTTAGATTTAGATAGAGTTTGACATGCTCTACAAAGTTGTCAGCGGAGTCTCTGCTTGTTTCTCAAAGAAAACGCGTGAAAAAAAGTTTTTTCTCTTAAAAAGTCTGATTTGGCTTAAATTTTGCTTAAGTGTTGTTACTAGGGACAAAAAATAGCTGAGTGTTGTTATTAGGGAAACTGTCCCTAATAACAACAGTAGCAGTTCGTTATCGTAGACCGCTGATTTCTCCGCCATTGCATTTCAGAGAAAGACCGCTGTTATACCATTTGAAAGAGGAAACTCCATAGATTATGCATATATAAAAGTATTTTCAGTCGAGTGTAAAATAGCTGAGAACCGAGTTGAACAAGGAAGAAAATTTTTTTAGTGTTATTATTAGGGACATTGACTGTATTGGTCCTAATCAAGCTATTCGACTTTGCGCCGAAAAAGAACTTATTGATCGATCAGGTCAACATCGTGTCACTGGCGAAGAGTGGTTAGTCAAAAAGACCGGTGCTTATTTGCCACTAGCCTATGTAAATTCTCTAGTATTTTGTTTTCCTCATTACCTATCTATTTCGATTGTTTAGGAAACGATTGTATTAGTTCAAGATGCCTATGCTTTAACTGAGAAGAAAGCTCTTCATCTTCGAGCCCTTAAAACTTTCATTGACGATTTTGGTAAAAAACGTTTGAGTGGAGAAGAATGGCTTGCAACGCATATTGATACGGAAACACACATCCTCAGTATATATGAAGAACTTGTTGCCGTTGTCGATGCAATCACACTCAATTCACGACAGTATTGTGTTATTCTCGATCCCGTTATCGATAGTAAACCACAACTTGGAAGAAAGGTCGATATTTTATTAAGAGATAAATATAAGAAACTATGATTTAATTATTTTATTTAGAAAATGATCTTTGGTGAAATATCATTCTTTCTCCAACCGGGCGAAAAACTCTTGACAGGCATTCAAAATATTTTTATTTTGGATGAAGACGAAGGTGTTATTGTCAAATGTAATGAAACATTCGAAGATGAACAAGCAAAGAAAATACGTACTCCGGGTGATCTATGGATGATTCGAGGACCAACGTAAGTTACTTTTTCTTTATTAAATAACATTTTGAATATGTAGCTATTTTATTTGAATTCTTAGTGAATATATTCCACCTACTCAAGTAGAAGTTGTCACTCGACGAAAGGCAATTCCATTAGATGAAAATGAAGGCATCTATATTCGTAATATCAAAAGTGGTCGTGTTCGAGCAGTCATCGGTGAAACTTACATGTTAACACAAGATGAAGAACTTTGGAATAAAGAATTATCCGAACAAATCGAATATTTGCTTACGCGTGATCCATTAACCGAACGCTATTCTCTTATGCGTGAATCGGCTTCAGCCAAAAATGCATCGACAGCTACTGCCTTTAATAGTCAATCAAACAGTTCGAAATCAATTACTACCAAACGTGACAAATGGAAATTGATCACATATCGTGTTCCACATAATGCAGCCGTTCAAATCTATGATTACAAACTAAAGAAAGCTCGCATTGTCTTCGGTCCAGAACTTGTCATGCTTGAACCTGATGAACATTTTAGTCTGATTTCTCTAAGTGGTGGCATACCCAAATGTCCTAATCAAGTTAACTCCCTTTGTTTACTACTCGGTCCAAATTTCTTTACTGATATCATCGTCATTGAGACGGCCGATCATGCTCGTCTTTCCCTTCAACTTGCTTATAGTAAGTCAAAAACACAGCAAAAACATTCAAAAATATACGTGATTGATTATTCTTTATTTTCCAGACTGGCACTTTGAAGTGAAAGACATAAATGATAAGAGAGAAGCGGCTAAACTCTTTTCAGTGCCTGATTTTGTCGGGGATACATGCAAAGCTATTGCTTCACGTATTCGTGGTGCTGTAGCTGGTACTCAATTTGATGATTTCCATAGGAACTCCGCTCACATCATTCGTGAATCTGTATTCGGTCTTGATGCAAATCAGTGTGTACGTGATCAAATTGTCTTTCCACAAAATAATCTTGTCATTACATCGATCGACATTCAAAGTGTTGAACCTGTCGATCAACGTACGCGTGATGCGCTACACAAGAGTGTGCAACTGGCCATTGAGGTATGATATTGAATTGTTCGTCTCAATCGAAATGCAAGCAACACTTTCTATTTTAGATAACGACGAATTCACAAGAAGCTGCTGCTAAACATGAAGCTTCACGTCGCGAACAAGAAGCTAGAGGTTTTTTAGAACGACAACGTATCAAAAATGAAGCTGAAGCCGAACAGATTCGACAACTACTACTCGAATCACAAGCTCTATCGGCGGCAATCGAATTAACTGGTCAAACCAAAGCAGAAGCTATAAGTCGTGCTGAATCGAAGCGTATTGAAGGCGAAACAGCCGTTTACCAAGGTATATACTTTGTTACATTTAAATAATGAATACCTGAGCTTTTTTTTCTTGGTCCATTGCAGCGCGTCGTAAAGCTGAAGCAACCAAAATCGAAGCTGAAGCTGAATTGGCCCGTTTAAAATTAGTACGTGAAGCTGAAATCAAGTTTTTACGCGAACAAAACGAACTAGAAATTAAGAAAAAAGCCGAGTTGTCTCGAATTGAAACTGAAAAATTCAAATTACAAGTCGAATCAATCGGTACTTCGACTATTCAAAGTATTGCTACATCAGGTCCCGAAACTCAAGTCAAACTTTTGCAAGCACTCGGAATACAATCGATGCTCGTCACCGATGGCAAAAATCCGATCAATCTCATGGACTTTGGACAAGGTCTACTCGGGAGTTTAACAGCTCGTCATGTAATCAACTAATAGTAAACAATTGCTGCCACTAGTTGCCATATTTCAAGAACGTGCATAAACAGACTATATACTGTTTTACTGGCTTCGTAGAAAAAAATTGCTTCTGATATGTCATATTGGTTTTCCAAGTTGTGTTACCTATGTTGCTCGATCGTTGTCTTGTCCTTTTGTAGATTGTTTGAATATTTCAGAAAGAATAAAAATCATGAACTATATTTTAAATGAACTACTCGTTATGAAGATGGAGATTGCCTGTATTGTTCACTTAACGATTGATTAGCTCTTTGGGAACGGGTGACCCTACATGGGGTCACAGTATTTGTTTAGTATTTTAAAATACATAGATTCCTATGTAATATCAGTTTTCATGAAAGCATTTATCAGAGACTTTTCTGATATAATTCAGGTTATAATTAGATTATTTTTTCTGATAATCAATAATGGATGATAAATGTAACACAGTTGATTTTTAGAAAAAATTCTGCTAAAGTCTAAAATCTTTGCAAGAAGTATTTCAAGTTTTTTCAGCAATTGTTTAAAATTAATTTGAATTGAAACAGATATTGAAACGAATTATTTTTGTTTAGTTATCTAACAGTTGTGTGTGAGTGTAGATGATGAGAAGACCGACACTGACAACTATACCTATACCTGCGCACATCCACACCCTTCATAAAACCTATTACATCTATCAACGACGTATTTGAAAATTTTTTTTTAAGCTCCTTTAACAGAGGCGTATACGTAAGTAGCTCGAAATTTGACGGTTTGATTTTGCCAGATAACTTATATTATTCTGAAACATGATTTGAAACTTCGATGTCTAAAGAAGAAACTATCATAAACTCGAAAACTATTATGGTTTTCTATTACTCATCGAAAGCTACTCATTAACAAAAGCTTCGCTTACAAAGTAACCATCACATGACAAACTGTCTTTGTCAGAAAAAACAAGATTCGACAAAGATGTCATGATGTTAAATACACAAAACAGTAGAGTAGATATTTATTTATTGGCTGACTGCTTTCATTTGGCTACTGTTCGTGCAGTACTGGTCTTCGTATGACTCTCGATTAATCAACCAGTCTGCTAGAGTTCTGTATAGAGTGAGTATAGTGTATGTTCTTTAGGTGCTGTACTGTTTTCGATGTCAGCCCATTTCACGTGCTTATCGAATTCTGCAGTTTGAATCCTTGATAGACTATTGACATTGGCTTTGAAAAACGCGGTTCGTCGGTCAGCCTCTACATCACCAGCATCCTGTTTTTTAGTCTGCTTGTCGCTCGATTGAAAAATCTATAACAAAAGACAGAAGAAAAGAATTTATTTCATTCTAACGTCTAAAAATAGTTTCTTCTTTTTTTAACATGATAATATCAAATTGTATCAATTCATCGGTTTATTTTCGTTTAAATAGATGCCGAATGATCAACATAGAATATCGAAATGCTTTCCTTCATGTCAAGTTCATTGTTCCGATTAGGGTAGATCCTTACATTTTTGAACGTGTATATAAATTTTGTACAAATACACGAACTGTCATTCAAAAATGCTCTAGCAAGCGAGAGATCTATATACATATATACTTTTTTGCTTAATGAAATACATATGAAGGTGTAGAACTTTAAATTTCATATTCTCAAAATTTCACATTCGATTTAAGTATACAAAAGTGAACAACTAAATAATTTTGAAGTAACTACATTGACTAGTTCGGATCACGATCAGAGTAGGCCTAAAAATGAATATCTACAGCGCAGAAAATATCAATTTGTTTTTCTTATAATAATTCCATAGGTCTTTGAAAATCTGTCGCTCAACCCAATGTATGAAAGTTTTATATCATGAGCGTCAGATGACCTAAACAATTGGGTAAAAATGGTATTATCCAGGTAACCCTCGCTGATACTGTTATCATTTCATCGTCTTAATCACATTACATCTTGTCTTCTATTTGGTGCGATCATCTTCTGATAATCTTTTTATTCTACATATGGCATAATCATCGTTATATAAAGTATTGTTCCAGATATAGCATGATTCTATAAGTTTATATTCTAACACATATGAAATACATACATTTTCCTTATCTTTTTCGCTCTTCCTTTTTTCTCTTCCTATTATTATTGTTCTTGGTCCTATACATTTTGATTCTGTTTCTTAATAAACTATATAATCAGTGCTAACAAATGCTAAGAGTCACTAGTAAAATTTATGAGAATAAACAAACAATACCGTAAATGAGCACATCAAATTTTGATCGATTGACATCATTGCACCTGCATTATCAAATTCACCACAGTAGTTCGGTGCTGAGAAGATAGTGACAAGTTGACGATTACCAAAAAACTCGTAGCCGTTCTCCACTACCTTTAAAGAAAAAGAATATTCTATAAAATGATCTCTTTGCATGATAAACTATGATAGTAGAGGAATACTGAAAACGGTAAAGATTTTCAAACTATAATACGTATATGACTTCTTACTTGATGTGCTCGACAGATCAAATCCATGTTGTATCGATTCAAAAACTGAAATGATAGTATTTAGTAGAAAAAAAGTTTCAACCAAAGACTTACTTGATTCACCACATTAACACCGAATCTGCTTGAAACACCGGCGTCATTTTCGGCCCAGTCTTTCGCCTCATTGTCTGGGTCAGCCCAAAGTAAATCACAGAGAAGGCCTATCAAATGTAATCTTATTCAAAGAAACATAAGAATAATTTGTTCTAATCCTATTATGTCATTATTTTATTGGCTTCACTATTCAACAAGATAGATAATTTAAAGAAATAGAAATAATTTTGTAACATATGGGTATTTGGAGACATTTTTAGAAGACATTCTAATCAATGAATAACAAAATATTTTGTCGAAAAATCGAAAGTATTATACACACAAGTTTAATTAACAACAATAATGTTCAATATTTTGGTGAGAACTATCTAGATTATTAAAAATCACAGAAAAATTAAGGTCAGAATAGAATCAGAAAATACGAATAAAAGCATTCATTCACATTTCCTTGAGAATCTTAAAACCTTAGGCTTTGCATTCTTAATTGCCATCGTAGGCTGAACGAAATGTACAACTCTTATTTTTTTTCTTAATATGAACAATAAGCTATTATTGCTTTTCTCTTTTGTTGATACTTCAATTTCGAAGTGTTCAACGTTATTACTCATAGTCAATGTAGTCGGCTTCAAATAATCATACATCTTTGATTAAGATCTTGATTTGATATTTAGTATGTAATGTATTTTGTCAAAAATATTCTCTACTAGTCATTATTCTTATTTACTAGTTTTTGGTCTTTATGACAATTAATAACACTTACCACTATCAGGTACGTCAATGGGCCGCTGAATCCGCCTAATTTGATCGAAATTCAGCAATTCAGGTGAGAGACCTTTAAATAATCAAGAACTTTCGAGATGTTTTGATGTAATGAAAATCAGATATCACCTCCATGACAACAAAAGATTTTTCTATCGATAATAGCAGCTACTGGAAGACAATTGAAACACTTGAATGAAAAATAGACAAATATTTTTTCAAGCAGAAGAGAAATAGTAATCTCACCTCATTGAATGATTTCCATAATTTGATAGAGTATCGTCGTTTGCCTGTAATCAGTAACAAAAATAGATGACGAAAAATTTTTGTCACTCATAGTGAGAGAAAAAAAATGTAGGCGAGGAAATCTTTAAATCCAAATGCATCCATTTTCTTCGCTATACTGAACAATTCTTCGGAACAATCAGTATCTTGAAAAGAATGAAATGCATTTCGACTGTTTTTCGTTTTTAGTATACGATCATTTTTATAAAATTTGAATTTAAATATTTCGTCTCTATTTACTTCAAAAAACAATAAATGCCAATCATTAGAGTAGACTTCAAGATAAAGTCAGAAGTGGAAAATATTACATTTGAGTCATAAACTGAAGCCACTTGATGGAAAACTGACTCATTTCGAATTATAGCATCGCTATAAGGTATAGAGAAAATACTCACATTCGTCGTAAAATCCATAGATGCGGTTGATTGAAGAACACTCATGATTTCCACGTAGTAAAAAAAAGTTGTCAGGATATTTTATCTAAACAAAGGAAAAAAATGTTTATCATAGATAGATAGTCTAAAGAGCAAGTCGCTTGACTTTGTAGGCAAGCAAAAGACATATTGTTTCCAATGATTGTTTGCCTCGATCTACATAGTCGCCCAGAAACAAGTAGTTGGATTTGGGTGGAAAACCGCCAATATCGAAAAGTTGAAGCAGATCAGTATATTGACCGTGAATGTCGCCTGTTAGATAAAATGTACGAGTTTGATCAACCAATCGAGACATTTTAGTCAGAGACTTATACAGATCTCGATGGCTTTTAGAAATAAATAATACTCGAGAAGACTGACCAATCATTGAATATTTCAGATCTTCTTTCTATATCAATTTCACAAAAACCTAGTGATTTACTTTTTTTAACTACTTGAATACATGATGGGCATACGAATAGTTATGATTCGAAATACAGTGATCCACACAAACCTGCTATTTAGAGTCACAAGCATTAAGTCACCTTTTAGTCGTAGTTGGAACCAATGACACAAGTACTTGTCAAGCATTTTACACAATATAATTCGACTGCAGGAAAACTACTCATATAATCGATATTACATGCGAAGGAACTTATATAAGAATGATCTATAGTGCAATGATCCAAAGTACATCGGAATCATTTCACCAAGATCCTACTAATTGAACTGCCCTTATCTTGTTCTGAAGATCTCACTAGAAATATAGCATTACAGAAATATGATAACCTTAAAATATTTTCTCAGTGGTTATAGACATTGTCCTGGCATAAACATACTTTTTGGTCAAAAAAAAATTTATTCATTGCATGTTCCGCCTGGAATCTGTGATATATTTGTACGACTCCAATTGCCAGGCTCCATCCGAAACAGATCTCATTGGGAAGAGAAGTCAACAAACGATTTCCATATATTGTTTGAATTGCACCTTGGTAGCTTCTTTTAGAGAACGTATGTCAAAGTGTCGAAATCTCCATACTTTTGAGAAGATACAAAATAACATGTTTTGATCGAAGTATGTTGGATCAAAGATACTCATTAAATTAACGATAGAAAATTAAATTTTACCATTGACAAGCGTGCACTAAAAAAGAGGCTCAAAGCTTCTAGAGTGAATCGATTCCTCGAGACAAGAAACTCAGGTCTGCATCTAAATATCAATATTAATTCAATTTAGAGTGGACATTGTTGTGGCTGCTTGCGAGCATGTGCCTGATTTTGAAGAGAAAATCCAATCTCAATTTCACCTCCATTCACTCTCACACACCGATACTCACATTGGAGAAAGTATATCTTTATTCAGCATATCACGTGTAAGCTGGAATTAGACGGATGACATCATACTATTTCTGACAGCTCTATTGTTGAGAATGAAATATTCATTGAACAACTTCTGCAAAAAGCACATCTCATTAAGTCTCACTGGCAAAATTAAATCCTATGGAAGCTCATTTCTTAATAGTTCGAAGTTTGATTATCAACTATACCACAGATATGAAGTGGAGCTTCAAGTTCGAGTAGCATGGGTTGTCTAAGGAAGATCTCTTTTGATTTGGCACATAAAATCTTCATTGCTTCTTCTGACGTATTGGCCATCTGACCTGATGAATAACATCCACGCACTTCGAAGAAGAAAAATTATTATCGAATATCGGCGAAGAGCAGACAAATATACAGACTTTCAAGAAGCCGCTCAATTAGACTGTCAATGTTCAACTGAGAATCATCACCATTGTTTGCCATAATGTATTGTTTGTGTCTGTCAGGAGACGAAATTTTGATAATCTCTGAATTTCTAATGTGTATCTTAAATTAAACATAGTTCGTACTATATGTTCATGAAGAAGCATAAATAGAAACAGAACTCATTGATATAAATTTCCTTTTAAAAAATATAAACATGCTACCTTTTGTTCAATTCGAGAAGTTTTTGTTAGAAACAAGTAGAAAAATAAAAGCTCCGTATGACTCTGTTCAAAAAGTTTTTTAATCGGATACAGGAAGGATTACATGTAAGATAAGAAGTCAATAAAACACCATGCATTGTATACAAATAGAATGCATCACTTATTTGCAGTTCAGTACCACAAAAATGATATAGTCATCATCAATCTAGTTCTCTCATTATCAGTTTTACCTCTTACGCCATTGTCAATGTAAATACTCTCATCGTTTTCTCAGAATTGTGAATATTCTACAATCAAATTATTAATGTATAGCTGCTTCCGACCTGTCCTACCAATACAAATGATAGAAATTGTAACTAAATAAGCAACTGTACTTAAAAATGATAATAGATTGGTTAGAGATGCTGGAGGTTACTGATAGTAAGAATTTCTTGTTTTCCATAGAACCATCAACGGATGCAACTGTTCGTCCAATATAAACAATTGATCGATTTATCATTTTTCGTACTAAATCCATCAATTGAAGTATTGGAGACACAGTCGTCAAAAATTCCATAAGATATATATGACGAATACTTTAAATATAAGTTTACTGTTCCATGTTTTTGCTTCTGCGAGCATACAGAGTAGTGTAGATGAGCTTAGTTTTTCATATGAACTTCGAAACGTAATATAGAGTCGATGGCACTAATGATTTTCTATTTTCGTTTCAAAATTCATTAATTTTATTCGTGCTCTTCGCAAGTTTTTGTGCATGCATGAATCTGCACCGAGAAAAACAGAAAACCTTAGCTTATATCTATATTCCATTTTTCTTCTTTCAAATCGAAAAAAAGAGTTTAGAATGAAAGACAAAGACTCACATAAATTATTGCTGCACATACATGCTTACTATTCAAAAACAACAGTGATGCTGACAATAACAAATGAAAACACTATAGAAGCTGACTGGAAAAATGAGCAAGAAGAAACTGGAGGAGAACAGAAAAAGTAATTGCAGGCAAATGATTGGATGAACCGAAAGAGGTCAGCAAAGTATAGCATTAAACAAGGTATAAATCCAAAATAGTAGTTATTTCGACTACTCTGCTTTTGCTTTTCGCACTTATCATGGGAAAACACTGCATGCATGAGCTTCGAACCCTTGTTGGCATGCTAAAGAAAAGCGTTAATCTTATGAAACTTGTGAGCTTTTGTGAACGTGTTCTACGTCCTATGACCTACCACAAGAATCCACAAACTTAATTAGGATTCGATAGTTACTTTTATAGGTTATGTATCAAATTTCTAGAAGACCTCGTTGTCGTAAAAATTTCCTGATATATTTCTCCATTGCTCAACGGAATCACTATCAGATATTTATTCTTCATCAGTATGTGACTAAAGGAAGAAAGCAGCGGATCTCACCTCGTCAAAATTTCAAAGATTTTTCAAAGTCTTGAAGAGATTTTCGCAAACCAGTGATGTCTCTTTTGTTTCTCCTAGGATAATTACAAACGATTTATCCTTCAAATCTGATTTCACTTTATCTATACAAGTAAAATATTTTTTCGATTAATTAGTTTTGAATTAAACTAAATTAATTCATGTATTTATTTTCTAATCAGAAATATTTTCATCATCATTGTAAAAATGATTTATTTCCTTTTTTTTTTATCTCTGACAAAATCTTCAGTTTTTAAATGATTTTCATATTTATCTTGTCGAACAAACATTTTCTCGTTTCATTTTCTATTTGCATAATAATAATTATTTTTTTAAAACTATTCAAACAAATTTTCATCAAGATTTCTTTATTTGAAGAATCATTGTTAAAGTATATCTATCGTTATGTCGTTTCTTTGTTTTTAAAGAATTTGTTAATGATATATAATGCAAATAATCACAATTGTGAATAGTATTTTATTCTACAGAATATTTGATAAAGATAAAAGTACGATCATATGATGACAAATCAATTGTTATAATTATTTTATGCAAATTCAGATGGTGAGACACACTAAGCTTTTTTTGTTTGTAATTATCAGAGCTATTCTAATATACAAGAAGCTAGTCTCGACATCGTCTTAGTCATAGAGAACTTTTGTTTTGCATTATTGATGATTATTTCATCGATTTTGTTTCAAATAAAATCAATTCTAAATTTCAGTCTAAGATATAAAATCTGTGCTACTGTCTAAAAGATCATTGGATTAGTTAAAAAAAAACCAATATTCTCTATTCACTGTCAATATCATAGATGTAATTATTTTAATACTTCTCACATTCATTATGTGCTTACAGATAAATTCGTGCTAACAACTTTTTTTCCATTTTTTTGTTATTATTCTGTTCATAGAACACAGTCTGTTTAAATGTTGTGTAATCCTCTTTTTAATGATAAAGAGAAGAAACGAATTAATTGTCTATTAAGTCATTTAATCCTCCGACAATGCCGGATTCATATCGATGATTTATCAATAAGTTATTTAATAATAGTGTTCCAAATTATTGTGAACTGAGTCCGATCTTGAGTTATGGAAGTTAATCATTGGTATCGTTGGAGATAGTTCTTCAGTCGATTACATCAAAGTAGTGAAAGAACGTTGTTATTATGCAAATGAATATGATTTGACACAAGATCTATTAGCATCTGTTTATCTTTATAGAATGAAATGGAATGATGATATTTTTTACCGAGTACTTAGTACTGCTCTTCATACAAAAAGATCAGAATACACTCAAACATTGATTAGCTGTTACCAAGCTCTTTAATATGTTCTGGAAACGACTGCCTCACTTCAAACAAAACATTCGGTCTAGACGAAAAATGCAAGAAAGGATATGTGACGTTTTATTCTCAGTTCGATTTAGTACAATTTGATAAAGGAAAGGAGAATGATGAGAGCAATGACGTTACTTTTTTTTTCTTTTACTATGCCTCGTCATCTAGGTATGTCCTTCGATCGCTCTTTCTTCCTTTCTCACTTCTGATTTGTTTTTTTGCTCACTCATGATTACATATGTATATATCATTCTTATTTAAATAAGGACCTTCTCACATAAAAAATTAAACAAAATGTCTTCGAAACAAATTAATATTTTCTTGACTGGTGTAACGGGTTATATTGGAGGCTCCATACTGACTGGCCTCCTTCACCATCCAAATGTTTCAAACTTCAAAATAACTGCTCTGATTCGTGGTGATGAAAGTAGAGTGAAAAAGATTGCATCGCTCGGTGTTACTACTCTCATTGGTACAAATGATTCACATGATATTATCGAGAAAGCAGCAAGTGAATCGCATGTCGTTATTCATACGTCCAATTCGGCTGATGATATTCCGTCAACCAGATCGATTATTAGTGGTTTGAATAAACGAACTGAGACGACAGGAAAACCAGCTATTTATATTCATACTAGTGGTACTGCTGTTATTTCTGAAGATGTTCGTGGTAAGAAAGGCTCGAATACAGTCTACAGCGATCTTGATCCTGACAAGATCAATAGTGTATCCGACGAACAAGCACATCGAAATGTCGATCTCTTAATAATCAACGCAGCACAAGCCAATCCTCTATTGAAGAGTGTCATCGTTATTCCTCCAGCCATCCATGGCATTGGTACAGGTCTGTTTCATCGCTATTCTGAAACACTTGCAGCATTAATTCGCGCTGCCTTAAAACGTGACAAGGTAGAAATGATTGGGCCAGGTGAATCGAAGTGGAGCTACAGTCATATCGACGATTCAGTTGATGCTTACATTATTCTTCTTGATCAACTTCTTGCTGTCTATGGACCTAATGCCAAACCTGATGCGAAGCCCAGTTCATATCTAACTACAGGACGTGAAGGCTACTATTTCACTGAAAATGGACAAGTTTCAGGACAAGAAGTGTCCGAAAAAATTGGTGAAACTCTTTACAAGAAAGGTGTTCTCAAATCACCTGAAGTTACGAGCTTTCCCGACGATGAAATAGAAAGTGCTTTATTTGGTCCTTTCAGTTGGGTTTTGGGATGTCAGTCGAATTCCAAAGCCGAGAGATTGGCCAAATTAGGATGGAAACCTCATCGACCCAATATGCTCGACTGTGTTGAAGAACAAGTGGATGCTTTGCTCAATGATGCAAAGAATGGAGACTCTTGGAATAGGCGTCTTTTCGGACAAGATATCTCATAAACTTTTTTTTGCTCATCTTCTATAGTTCATTTGTTTTTATTTTCATTTTGTCTACTTTTCTTATTCATATTTCAATAAAATCGTTAACATCAAATAAAAAAAATCAGTATTTAGTCATCCACATAAAGAAAAAAGGTCTCAATTTGCTAAAAAAAAATTTATCTTTCAAGTTCCAAGTATTCTTCAATTGAATTCAAGTATCAAATTGGACATATATGATATTTAGATTCAAATACTAGTTTTATCCATGTGAAATGACCTACTCTACTCAATAGACAATGAGAACAAGAGGAAAAATTAAAAGCCGAACAAAAAAATCAGAAATTTCGTTTGTTACCTTATATTCGACTGCTGCAGCAACGATGCAAAGATAGTTGATGTATTTTCGACGTACAAGATCCTCCAATTTGGCTCCAAAACTGACTATTCGTGTAGGAATGGTGTGGATGTTAGTGCAACAACAAGCATTATATCAACACCTACTTCCCCACAACGGCACCCGCACCCTAGTTTTAACCTAGGAACTCCGATTTTTGATTATTTTTTCTGGCTCTTCACATCGACAAATGGTGAATGTAGTACTAGCTCTGTCTTTGATACATTTCCATGTATGACACCAATTCATACTCATCGGTGTAAGCCGAAACACTGATAAATTAAATTAAAATCGATTAAAATCAGATTTTTTTTGTCAGATTTTTTACATGGGTAATTAGAGTGAAAGCGTTGAATGCATTTACTGTCTGACGGCTCACTAACTGACGAAGAACAAGGGATGCAGAGAGTACTGCTTGGGTTGAAATTTTTGGGCGACTGATTCTTTTTTCTCTGTCACTACTTATGTTGCTGGAAGATCATGCTTATTTATCTTTGCGTGTGTTTGAGATGAAAAAAATGAAAAGAATGGCTAACAGTTGATTGTGTCTAAAAGAAAATTTTTTTCGTTCTTCATTTCTTTCAATTTGAAGTATTTCATTTGTATAAAGTAAAATTGAATATGACATCGAAGTTTGATTTCTTAGATGACAGATGAAGGTGAGAATATACAATGTTGAATTGTGATAATTTTGACATGCGAAACCTTACTTCATATATTCGGATTGTATAGGATATTAGATGTGTAAAACATTTCTTGTTTTGAATAGCATGATTGCAAAATAAATAAGAGAAAATGGTCTGCATGTTGTAAGCTGCATAGCTTCCCTTCGTGAAAGAGAGTGGATGAAATTACTACTTGTTTGCATGTATATGTTGTCCCGAAACCATATCAAATAACTGATTCATATGCAATAAGTTATTCTCGCGGTGAAAGCTTGCGTGTGTGCAAGATTCTACGTAGATCGGTAAGTGTTTGTACAGAACAAAAGATCATTGTTGTGCCAACGAATAAGTGCAAATCAAGCGAAACAGTATTATGAACATATTCATATAAACCGTCAAGAACATAACATATACAATGTACCTTAATTGAATTTCTCCATTTTATATTTCTTACTGTAAACTATTATAGTTTGCTTTTTTTTTTGAATAATGGGCACACGACGAAAAAGTACAGACATCACTACATCGCATGATACATTAATCATAAATAACCAATAAAAATCAAACAATACAGTATATCAGAAAAAAATAGGATATTTTTTCCATTACAATATATATTTCATCCGGATTATATAAAAATAAAATACTTATTTAAATAGAGAGTTGATCACAATATACATCAGATTCATATATAATGGCATATTTATGGTATGTACTGCTGATTTGCTATCTCGATAATGGATACAAAGTTGATGGGTGTAGTAACGGAAGATTTATTGTTGTGATTGGATAATGATTTCGAACGACTTCCTTACGAAAATCCCAAATTGGATTGTCTAAAGAGAGAAGATAAATATAGGATAGAGAACAAATTTTATATTTGATTGAACCTCGATTCACAACGTAACAAAATATGTACCAATTTCAAGCTGGATTTTTCTTTCGGAATATCTCTATTAATGATATACCATTGCTATGTTTTGTATTAGGCAGATTGACAGATTTATAATAATGAACTTTTGAATATCTAAAAAATAATTGAACTTATGTCTGTCAATAAGTACAAAAACAAGAGAAAGATAAAAATCTGATTTACTCTTACTGCAAATTGTAGTAAAAAAAAACCATCTTTTTTTCTGATATACTTTTTATTGTTTGATTTTTATTGATTATTTATCATTAATATATCATGCGATGCAGTGATGTCTATACTTTCTTCCTATATGCTCATTACCAGGAAAAAAAAGTAAACTATAATAGTCTACAGTAAGAAATACAAAATGAAGAAATTCAATTGAGGTACACTGTAAATAATGAATACTAATAATCTATAGAAATAAATTTGAAAAATATAGATCTGTGCAATATTTACCCAGTGACATAAGACGTGGCTAGTAACAAGGAACAGGACGAGAAGGTTTGAATATATACTAATCAAGCTCGACATCGTCTAGATACAGGTGCGAAGAAAACTTTTTGCTGATCACTAAAACTTTACTCATACAATGATGTTTCTACTTATCTGAAGTTGAGTACAACCTCTAAACTAATCCTAAATACTGATCTAGTCATAGATAGAAGCAGACTATTCTTTGGAGTACAGCTGTTTTCATTAACTATAATGATACTTAGTCCGAAACGGTGTCAAAATGTAACACAACTTTACTTCTGTTATGTATGGGAACGAAATATTATTTTCAGTTGTTTCTCGATCTATGTTACAGTTAGGTACCACAAAACTGTTCATTTTTACAACCAACTATAGTTGTGATTTGTCAATAAAATATGTGGTAGTTAGTCGGCTGTCTTCACTTCTGGATTCTTGTGATGAACCTATTCTTATTTTCTTTAGAAAGAATTTATATTCATGAATTGATAGAACTATATTTAAGTATAATATTCACACAATTTTGATGAATTAAATGTAACTTTAGGAAAGTCTATTCGAATGTGGCGGTTAAAGTCAAAATACGTGTACAATTGTATCATCTGCGAGATTATTGTCGTTACTACCATATTTTCAAATTATTACTTCTGCAAGACTTCATCGATACTGCCAAGGCTGAAAAAACATGATCCAACACTCGTAGCGTATATTATTACAGTTCCTGGTTATGATCAACGAGTAGCAAGTGTTGTGGATCTTTTTAAAAAATACGCTCATATGAATCTTCGACGTTTCGAGGGCATTCGATTTTCTCATCAACTTCATGTAAAAAACAACTCTCTGACACTCGGAGAACAGAGTCTACGAGCGACAATGATAATGTTCTACAGCATGATGGTTCGTGAAAATCATGAAAAAGTATTCGTGTTTGAAGATGATGCGATTCCACATCGTAATTTCAAAGCACTGCTCAGGGAATTGCCTCATCGTTGTGTTGAAGCCGATGTTCTATTATTAGGAGCCACTATATGGCATACAAAGCATACAGATTGGCCCAGTGGAGCGTGCTTCGATGCTAGCCGTGCAACATTTGGTGCATTTGCTCTCTTGCTTAAAAGAGTATCCTACCGTCCTATTCTTCAATGGTTACAAGCTAATACGTCGGAACCGTATGATCATGTTTATCGTCACTTACAACAAAAGAAACTCTCTGTTCGAGTAGCATTTCCTCCTTTTCTAGTTATTCCAGATATTTCGCATCCATCTTTAATCAATAATAATCGAACTGCTATCCAATTCGATGTTATCAAACGAGCTGAAGTGCATCTTTGGCACTTGAAAGATTATCCAATGGT
Organism: Rotaria sordida; assembly: GCA_905250125.1. Taxonomy (NCBI): domain Eukaryota; kingdom Metazoa; phylum Rotifera; class Eurotatoria; order Philodinida; family Philodinidae; genus Rotaria; species Rotaria sordida. Next base: position 87,614 of record CAJNOL010000893.1, read on the forward strand.
TCAAATACCGACTCAGATTATGAAGACCAATGTATCGAAGAGGCCAGACTTTCCAGGAAGATAGTGAATACACACACGTAAGCTAATTTAAAAAGATAATCCACAATCAGCTGTACCATTCAGAAAGGATTCAAGAACAACATGCTATGGTCAGACTAATTAAATTATCAAATAAAGTCTTTTGTTTCCTTTCAATTGCACTTATGATTCTGATTTCTTCAATCTGATACTCAATGTAGTGTATACTGGTGGTCAGGATGTGGATCAGTCTAGATGGATGTACGAGAGGCAGGGTTGAATCCGAAAATGGTAAACGATCGGCTCGGTTCAATCCAGTAGAAAATTCCTTACCAATCGCTAGACACAACTTTTCTCTATCGACTAGTATGAGTCTTTGGAGTTTTTTGCATGTTTTGTTCTTTAAATAGTACATAAGAGTGTCTTTTTCGTAAATGAAACGCTTTTAATGATGTCAAGGACTATTTCTATGAGAAAAAATGCAATAAACTATTCTATTCAGATAAAATTTATAATAACTTGCTTATCACATTTTATCAATCTACTTTTATATCAAAACAATTGAATGATAGTTTAGTATTGAAGTTTATCATATATTTACTTATGTTTTTCCTAGTGCTTATGGATATATTTTGCACAGACACAAGAGATAGCAAAGCGAATAAAATCTGGGAAGTAAATTAAATATACAACTATGTTCGTGGAACTAATTTGAATTATGCATATTTTGATATAGGAACAAAAAAAAATTCATTTATGCAGTCGTTCGAATATGAATCCATTTTCTTTCAAAATAATTTGCATGAACTTTATCATTTGAACTATACGCGATTTATCAATAATTTTTCATATAAATAAAAATGCTAGTGTGTGTTGATTGAATGAGGACTTGATATCATGATGGTTATCAAAGACACAACATTGAACACGATATGACTTATTGTTCTCATACCATTTTTAACAAAACCGCTGAAATCACATCTGATTTCGACTGGTTTTGTTAATTTTATTAGTGTCTTATTCGTTGTTATGTAATTCCTAAATATCATGAAGATCAATATAAACTGTGAAACTGTATATCATCATCATCATCATCTGTATTGATTATTTATTTGATTAATCTCAAATACATGTTTATATTCAACTGTATTATCCTTTCTTTAGCATTTCTAGGTTGTACAATTCTCAAAAAAACTCCTTTACTTCTTATTTTTATGAAGATACTTTCATCATTAGGATACTTGTTCATGAGTTCTTATTGTATTATTTCTGTATCGATGAAAGTACGAATAGCTTTATTCGAATGAAATCAACTAGAGAACTGTTGGAAATTTTTTCCGCTTTGAAATGACTTGTGTGAACAATTCTTTTAAAGAAGAATTGAGCTCTCTCCAAAAGTTGTTGTTCTATTACCGGGAACAGTATTCTTCAAACAGTTTCATTGTAAAAAGATGGTTACTAAATATTAGTTTTCCTCAAAAGAATTGCAAATATTTTGTTATTTGACCCCTCATTTTTATCTACTGATAGTCTACACGATAGAAATATATTTCTTTAATCGTTTAATGCTCATACATTCCTTATCTGTTTTTGTGTCAACTATATTTAAAAAATATAGTTAATGCTATACTTCCAATAGTAATAAAACTAGGCACTTTGATGCGACCACAGGTTGTTAGAAGGATGTTACATCTCTAGCAACCATTTAGAACTTGACGACACTATTTAAGACTACTCCCATTGTGTTCTCAACATCGTTGCACGTAAATGTGTATAATAAAAAATACAATGTGTTCTAAGATGATCCTATGTGACTGAAGTATCATTTTTTGTCAAAAATTATATTTTTATCAGTTTATGATAACCACAGCTAAGTGAACAAATAAATTAATCCAATATAAAATCATAATGATAGTGACATGCAAAATGTTTTTGAATGTCATCATTGTAATGTTAGGTTTTTTTTTATTTCGTTCATCATGACGCAAGAGTTTCTTTTCTTTATCTTCACTCTTTATCAATTACTCTAGGAAATTTGCAGATTCCACTGCTTTTTTCTTCAAGAAAAAAAAAAACATATCAAATATCAGATTTTCATTTATTATAAGTCATAGAAGATAATAAACAAACTATTTCTAATGTGAACTAGATTGTTAATGATTTAAAGATAGTTAGTTCATCAAGTATGATGAGAATTTACAACAATCATAGGATTAAATTAGAGATATTTTATCAAACAATACTACTACAGAATATTACATAAAGCAGATTCTTCTTTTAATCTTGATTGATTGACAAGTTTTTTCAAACCACTCAAAAATCGACTATATTCATCGAGATGAAAAAGATCTTTTCCAATCTTATTTCTCAATCGATTATATTCTTCTTCAATACGTAATGGTGAATCAATAATTAATTGTCCATAAATAATAAGTTGAGATCCATCAATAAAATTCAATGCATTTAATAAATAATCAGATAAATGATTTTGTTGAAACCAATATTTTATGTCATTACGTGTCCATTGATCAGGTAATTTAGTTGATATTGTTTGGGCATCATTTAATGAAAGAATTGATGTAAATGATGATATTAAATTAGAAAATTGTTCTCTACTTACACAATGATCACGCATTCGATGTTCATATTCATCATATTGTGCATCATCATGTGATAATAACTTCATATATGTTAGTAAAGCTCGACCAGATGATAGTTGAAGAGTAGATGGTGGTAAATGAAGCCATTGTTGTACTTCTTCACAAGTCCATTGTTCGATTGGAGAAGTAGGTATAATGTCTGATACAGTAAGATTTGATTGTAATTGTATGTCAGAAATTTCTATAATTGGATTGGTGTTTACATGTAATGATGATGTTTCAATAGTTTGAATATTAGTAATTGTGTTTGAATCAATTTCTGATTTTGATTTAAGTTTTAAATGAGATCCATGTGAATAAGCAAGCTTGTTATTATTTTGTGGTACTTCATCTCGTACAGTAATTAAACCTAAAAGAGTTTCCATAACTTCTTCATCATTTTTCTCACCTCCAAAACGAACCCATGTTGCGGAACCAGCACGAATTTCAAACCAATCTTCTGGTATATAATCTTTTCCTATATAAACAGGTACCATACGTTTGTTACGTTTATCAGCATGAACGACTTCCCTTCGACAGCTTTTTGAACCACAATAATTTTCTGTTACAATCATTACAATAACATTACATTGAGTTATTGCTTTAGCAATTTCTTCCCAATCATCTTCATATGGTGGTGATAATTTATTAAAATCTACCCAAATATCACCTTGATAATGTTCTTGAATTTTTGTAACAAGGTTTTTACAAAATTTGGCGTCTTTATGTGAATAAGAAATCATAACTTTTATTTGATTATCATCATCATCATCATGATTATGATTATCTTCAATTGGTTGTATATCCATTTGTATACAATCAAGATTAAAAAGAATTCCTTTAGCTGCGCGTTTCATGTCTAATTCATATTCATCATTTGATTGATTTTTTGCTCTTTGTTCAACGAATGAAAGAAATTCATTATTTAATTTTAATTTAATAGAATATTCAGATAAAAAACTAATTGACCAAAATATTGTATAAAGTGATGAACAAATAATTGTATTAAGTACTGTTGATTCACATATGTTATTAAATAAAAGAAATTTTTCAATAAATAATTCATATATATTGTCACGTGAAATAATATAAGTAAGCAATGCATCATTAACAACTAATTTAACTAGTCCCTCTAAATATTCACAAACATTATATGGACCACAGGTAAGATCAACAGAATCAAATGCTTTCATTGTTTGTTCAAGAATATAATCAAGAATTGTTTGAATATTAGAGACACTTTCATTTTTTAATTCCTTCGGTTCCAATAATTTTGCATAAAGAAGATAATAAGCCATACGAATATCTTTATCGTCTTCGTTATAATCAATAACTGACGATTCGGATAAATATTGTTCTTTCCATTGCTTAATACTATCAATCATTTTTAATTCATTTAGTGCTTTTACACCAATGGGATGTCGAGCTAGATTATGTAATATATTAATAATGCAAGACCATGATTCAAGAGAAATATATTTTATATGATCTCGTTCAATTGATATCCATTGTAAAATAGCATTTGGATAACCAATTTGAACAAAATAGGGAACAAATCCATAGATATCTGTCATGTTAAGAATCCATTTAAAAATTGATGTATAGACTTGAGATTGTTGATCATTATTTAAAAAATAATTATTTATATAAGTTATAAATGCTTGTAAAAGTCGTTCGGTTGAATTATTTAATTGAAAAAATGTTGGAATATTTTTATGTGAAACAAATATTGAATAAGAAATACCTCTTCTTGTATAAAGCGATCGTGCACCAATAGAAGCAAACAAATGAAGAAAATATTCATCCATATTTGATAGAATATGTTTTTTATTAATAAGATAATTAATTGTTGAATCATTAATTAAATAAGTAAGTGATAAATCAAAATAATAATCACATAACACTGGATATATTGCCATATTTATATACATTTGAAAACGAATTGCATCGAATAGAGCTTCTAAGAGATTAGATGGAATTATTGAAGAATATCGTTTGATAAAATGAGAAAAGGAATTTATTTCAAAATAATTAAGAGTAGACATCCGTTTCTGATTTTCATCAATTGTTCTTATATCCCATTCATCATCGATTTTTTGCAATTGATCACGAAGATTAATTAATGGATGAGACTCGATTTTCTTCAGCATATCATCGTGAAATAGAAGAGTTTCTAGTTGATGAATACAATTAAATATTGGATCGTTGTTAGTAGTCATACTGCTCGCACGAAAACAACAAATAATCAAGTGTACGTTTTTTGTCCTTCGTTTTTTTTTCTTTCTACAAATATGAAAGGTATATTTCATTTCAACGACAGCATGTAAAGATAATTAAACGATTTATGCGCCTGATAAAAATATCGTTTCTCCTTTTGCACTGAAGAGAATATTATAGAATACGACACTCATTATTTATATTAACCCTTTCGGGACGGGTGGTACACCTTATATACCACAGCCTTTTTTTTTAAAAGAAACATGTTATGTATTGACGATGGGAGGTAGTTGTGTACGCATTAGAATATGCTTATAGTAGTGATGTATATCTAATATGACTTGCATGATTATACCCTATTTTCCACCTTTTCTTCTCTACATCAACCTATCATGATGTACCTTCCCTGATTTATTTTCTCGCATACGCAGGTGCACGTGGTGTTGTTAGGTGGCATCGTCATTTATACATTATCCTTTTCTTTCTATGATCACCATGATGTCATCATATATGTGTATTTTTTTTTTTTTTTTTTATTATGCTCGTGAATGTAACACTCGGAAGTGCTTACATAAGAAAAAGAGAAATATATATGTATAAGCGAAAAGCAGCATCATTAAAGCAAAGCGTTACAATTTGTGCCAACAATATATTGTGCTGCGTACCAATTTTTGCTTATAGAGATATTTAGGGAGTAAATAAATGAAAACACGAATAAAAAAGTGTAAAAAGAAAGAGAGAGAGCGAGAAGTACTGATTATAAGCGGCAGCGGAGATACGTGAGTATAGCGAACAGCTAGAAAAAAAACAAAAAAGAAGAACAAGCTAAAAGAAACGAACGAGAGAGAAAAAGAAAGAAGAAGAGAGAATGCGAACAGAACCGAAAGTGAATAACTAAAAAGAAGAAGAGAAAAAGAGAGAAAAAAAAAGAGGAAGAAAATTGCGTAAAGACTACATTACATTTATGCGTCTTTCTGTGATGTTAATTCGTATCAACAAAGTACAACCACTTAAAAAGGAACGATTCGTGTCGATCTTTCAATTGTCGCACACGACGTGTGCGAAAAAATTGACCAAGGCGATCGTTTTTCCTTTTAAAAAAATTATCCCAACCAAATATATCTTCATAGAAGAATGAAGAACCAAGATCAGTTGTGAACATAGTTTTTAATCTTCGTTGAATATATTTTTTAACGTAAAATTGTAAGGGCTGTTCAGAAGTGACTTTAAACAGATTATTCGCAGAAATGAAGGGACAGCGATGCACCAACCGAAGTCCTACACGGAATTTTTGTTCCAATACATGCTGTAGAGATTCTGGGAGGAGAGGAAAAAGCGGGAATAGCCACGCGAAATGCGGAAAAGTGTACGCGAAGAAACATTGACGAAGAGCTTTACGTGACATTTTGCGACCGGACTTCATCCATTTCAGTTTTCCTAGCGATCTCTGAATAAATCCTATGGTTTTATCGACTGTCGGTTTCAACGAAAGTTTATCCGTCCAAGTAAACCCTAGGTATTTGAATTCTTTGACTAACTCGATTTTATTTCCGTCTATTGTTACGTTTACTATAGGTCTTTTAACTTGTGTATGAAATAGTTGTACTACAGTTTTTGAAACATTTAACGGCTGTTTCCACTTTTTTGAGTACATAAAAACCTGATTACAAACTCGTGACCCTTCTTTTTCTAAGTCAATCATCGGGCCTAATTTTTTCATTATTGGAGGTTTAATTAATACACACAGATCATCTGCAAATAGATGACATGAATGAGCTCCTAGATAATTTGTCAGATCTGAGTGAAACACTATAAATAAATACGGACTAAGACTACTACCCTGCGGCAGTCCTATATTTATATTAAAAATTTTCGAAGTTATTTCACCATATTCTACGTAAGCTTTTCTATCTTTTAACCAACTACTAGTCATTTTCAATAAGTTTAGAGGCATACCCATTTTTTCTAGTTTACAAAGAAGAGCGGCATGCCAAACACGATCATAAGCCTTTTGGTAATCGACATAGAGGGCAAGTGTCGGAATAT
>CAJNOL010000894.1:0-45145 GCA_905250125.1 Rotaria sordida
CAACACAATTCTTATCAAGACAGTATGCGCGATAATATTATATTAATCTGGACCGATCTTTTCACCTAAGATCGCCGAAAAGAAACATGAATCTCTATTCATAAGAAAAGTATTAATAAAAATTTAATTTCTTATCTAATTAGTAGTTGTCAATCATTACGTACTATGAGAAAAAAGGTTTAGAGAGCGAACACATACCAGAGAATGTCTAGCATTCAGACTATATAACGGGTGGGCCATAAATAATGAGGTTTTCCTTATTTTCTCAACATCTTTTCTGCTTCTCATCGAATTGAATTGTACTTTTTTGTTCCAAAAGATTCAGTTTAACACGCAAACAAACTTTCTGCACCTATGCGATCTTACAGCGAAATATATCGACAAACCAAACAATAAAAACTATCGAGCTCCGAAAGTTTTACCTCATGAGTATACTCAGTAATTGTCATAATGAAACTTCGATGTATGATCTAGACAAGACTTTCTTCACGATTTAAAAAATCTTTTTTTTTTTATATGGGATAAAAATTTTGCATTTTTGATACAACAAAGTTTCATGGTGAAAATTCTTCAACATATAGGAGAGAGTTTTTGAAGTTCTACTAAATGAAGAATAGAATTCATTGAAACTTCCACAGAAAGCTCCCATGAAAGCACCTCAAAATAGAAAATCAGAGTTCGATATCTATACGACACATTCACTAAAGCATTGAAGAGTAATATTGCCTTCCTTCATCACAGTAAAAGCAAGTTATTTTTGGACTTGCCGAGTTTTAAACGCCAAATCATGTGAATACAAGTTCTGTACAAAACTATGCAAATTTAAACAGATTCAAGAAGGATACTTAATTCTAGTCTGTTTCTTGGTAGTGCCTTTGAAATTTGTTGAAGTAGTATGCTCCTAATAATGTTTCGCTAACGCTTTTCCTTTAAAATAAATGGAATACGTTTATGTAAAGTTTTCTTGCAAATTAAATGCTGAATATTTTGAAAAAACTTCAATTCGATTCGATGAGAAATAGAAAAGATATTGAAAAACTAATAGCACTCTCATTCTTTATGGCCCACCCGTAATATTTCGAGACAGGGTGTAGGTGTGGGTGTGGGTGTGGGTATTTCTTTTCTTCATATCTACACCCACGCCGACCCTAGATATTTTATCAATAATTATTGATCAGAAATTTTGAATAATAAAAAAACGTCTTTTTGTTTTTTCAAATATGGTTTACTAGATTTGAATTCTTTAGTTTAAACAAAAAATTATTATTTTCGAGATGGATAGAGGATTAACTGTCTTTTATAATCGAGTGATTCTTTGTTTTAGATTTTTTTTTTCGATTGACAATCGAAAATTTATTAATCAAATATAATATGATAAATACTTACTTAACAATCAACGATTCCGTCCAATGTCAGAGATGAATAGTCGAAAATTGTTTTAGAACATTATCTCGTTACAATACATCACTGATATTATCTCCCATACATATACCTCATAGTTTTGATGATTATTCAATTTTTATCGGGCACACTATTTTTGGAGAAAAATATTTTAAATCTCATTGATTTACTCGAATTCATTTTGTCTTTATCCTTTCTGTATTCTATCTTGTATTTTAAATGTAACTACTATAAACCAACTTAATATTATCTCTTTAACATGTGACAATGATACTCGAGTCTTAACGTACAAAAATTTATATTACAATCTCTCGTAACAGAAGACTCCGTAAAGTAAATAATACATTAGAACATATCAAACATAATCTCGTGGTTCTTTTTGATTGAAAAGTAAGATTTATGGAAATAGATAGCTTTTTCTCAAAAGTTTGATTTATGTGCATCAATTGAAAGGTCATACTGAGAAAACATCTTAGTCCAAATTTTTTATACGAATGAGCATGAATATGAAAAACCATGATAGATTATTTTTTAGTGATAAGTAACTTCCAGTATTATGAAAAAATACCCCATGGTAGCTAGCATCTATAAAAAGCAACCACTACTATTAATTTTATTGTTCGTTGATAAATGGTAATATACTGAAAAGTATAGGTCTACAAAGTACCCCAAATGTAGCCGAGTACCTAATAATTATTTGCATTACTTATATCTTCAGAATGACTCATCCATTCAAACTGAAGTGTTCAGTTTATTCCTAACTCAGATGCATATATCTACTGTAAGAACAATGACTCAATTTGCGAGATCGCGTAAACAAAACTCTACTAGGAGTGGCCGTGACCTATGTGCAATATCTTGTAAGGAAATGAATGATAGTAAGAAACTGAAGTACAAAACAACAACATGGTTTCTAAACCTTTAATGTCTGTATGATTTCCAGCACGGTGTCGGAATCTTTTGAACATTACCAGTAATAACATTTCAGAAGACTCATGAGAGTTTACAAATAAGAGTGTCTCGTTATCAACAATTGTAAGTCTTTCGGAGTTTTAGATGATATTATTAGCTGAAGAACTTTGAGCATATTGCAAAGTTACGGATACTGAATTTCAATTTGATAAAACTCTAGAAGTTTTGCAAGATTTTTTGATACATCCTATTGTCGGAGTTTGCCACAATACGAAAATTTTTTTAAAGTGAAAAGGTTCATGGAACTCAGACAACTTAAGAAAGCAGCGGAATCCAAAGAGCTTAAATATTGGACGGACGAGAATGAGTATATAGGTGAAAGGCTGAGAGCAATAATCAACAGAATTCTGTTAACCTTCATTCAAGTGTCGTCAAATTGTTTTAAAGAGAAAGATTTCGAGAAGTTCGACATAACAGAATTACTAGATTTGAAATGATTTCTTTTGACGAAAACCCAGACCTAATCCGACTAGGTTTTGATAAACAACGTGATTTTCTCAGACAGTTCGATGTCGGATCCACGGGTTGGATGGAATCACTTGGAGCTGTTAAAGCGGTTAAATTCTACTAAATACTATTTTCTTGATGAAAATAATTCGTGAAAAAGTTTTCATTCAAAAAAAAATCAAACATTCTTTTGCATTTGTTGAAATTTCGTTATTATAATTTTCTCTTCATCAATTAAATATTTTTATACAATTATCTAATTTCTGTCTTTATCGTATATAAACCAATCAGTATTTAGACATTTTTTTCTTGGTTCACACATATGTATCATACAAAACGTCATTTTCTTGAGAAAACGTATAAATAACTTATGCGACATACTTTTATTTGGTGGTTTTGCAGTCAGTTGCATTTCATTCATACCTGATGCTAATGGTTGATCGTCGTTGTCATCAATTTCAATTAGATGTACAAGATGGGAGCCATTCGATTGCTCTAAGGGGTCGCTTTTCACACGAAATTGTGAGCCCATTCGTAAAATAACTTCATTTTCATTTTCATATTCTGTATATTCAGAAATTTTTTTTCCACTAACAGCTTCAATAAGAAAAAGAGTTGAGTTTTTGTCGTTACCAAGAAAATTTTTAATAACTTTGACCAATGACGAACATGAATTAACACTCCACCACGTCACAATTTGGTTTTCGGCGAAGTTTTTGCCAATATCAAGAGGCACGCCTCTCCATACCGCCTCTTTAACAGTAGGTAACTTATCCAATGCTGTATCAAATAGTTTTAAATATGGAAACCATATCTTTAACGCTTGTCGATTTTCAGATCGTAGTGCTTTATTTAATACACGATATAAAGTAGTATCACCCCATTCCATTGTATAGATATAAACAGCAGCTGATTGATCACGTGATAGTCCATGTTCTGATGGAAAATGACAATTACGTTTAGCTATCTTTATAAAACGAGGCAGTTCATCAATTTGAGGTTCGACAGGCTCTAGTGCTTTTTCAATCGGCACAAGTTTTTCAGCATGATAACCATAAACAGGTGGAAGTCTCTTAAATGAAACATCGATATCACCAAAGCGATTCATCATCTTCGATTTTTATTTGCTGTTGAATGTTGATGAAAGTACAATTATTACGAATTCGAAGTAATTGATAAAAATATTGTCGGTTTGTTTTTCTATAGGACATTATAAAAAATATTTTATCAATACTTTCTCTTTCTATACAATGATAGAAAAATGAATTATTTCTTTTTCCCTCGTAGTCTGTTCGTGACACTGGTAAGAGGAGTATGAACACTGTCACCAGAAGGGCCTTCATGCTCTGTTTCTTAAAGATTCCTCTTCAAGTCATTTATATAACATTCTTAACTACTCAAAACTCACTGTGTCACTCGCAAAGATCGATCCGTGTAGAATAGCATTTGATGATTTATAAAATAGATAAAATCATCACAAAATCAACAATTATAATAAAAAACTCCTTCTGGTTAGGTTATTAGCACAAGCGGAAAAGAAAGTCATGTGCACAGTCTTCGAAAATGATTCGACTACTTCTAAAAGCATACTAATAATTCTAGAGAACAAATTATCACTTTCAGCACAAACGTTAAAGCAATTGGTTAACTCGTTGTGAAGATTTATGAAATAATATTTGCCCTAAGACGTAAGTAAACAGTTGATGATTACTATGATAATACAGGGCTTAAGATACGAGCGAATTGGATATAATTCTTACATTGAAGGAGTAATAGTGCTATTGTTAATATGCATTCTCTTGTTTAATTGTCTACTAAAACAATTAACTCAGACAAAATAGTTTTCTTACCTCTCCTTCTTTTATCATGAGATTTTATAAAGAAAAATGGTTTAGTTGTAATTAATCATATGTAGACACGCATCAATTTCAGTTCAGCACTTTGAATTGTAATAAATTCATCAACTCTCATTAGTCTAAGTACATGCTGATGATCAAATATTCTTATCAGCATTGAAAGATTATGACCAGTTCTTTTCGTATAAAGTAGAATTACTGAACGCCTTATTTTAACTTAACTTTACAAAGTTGAATGCATCTCGGTAACTGCAGCTCATTACCGAAAAGAAGTAGCCACAAATATTTTATGCAGCATCACAACTACAAGTGGAATGCTTTCCTTGAGACCGTATTTATTGCATCGAAAACTATATGGGTACTCTTCGCAAATGATATATTTGCCTCCTCAAAGTTCTAAATTCTGAACTACTCATTCATCGCACAAACAATCCGATACAACTCTATTAGTGACCCGCATCAATTGGCATGAAAAATTTAGTCATCAGCTGCAACACATTTCAATTAAATATTCTATTTTTTGATTTCGCAAATAAAGTCAGCATAATATTATTTTCACAAATTTCCCAATCGAAACGTTGTTTTTTACAAAGATAGTAACTATACATATATAAACACATCTTTACCTTGAGTTAAAAAGAACCCATTGGCTAGGATCTTTACTGTAACAAGAATCAAAATATCATAGCAACATGCTATACTCTAAATTGTTTCAAATAAAATTGTTTCTAGTTACAGTCAAATATGAAAAGAATCAATCATAGTAAAGTATTTATTGTCTTGTACTTTAGAATATGTCAATATTCAGTATCCATGTCTTAATAGGAGAATGAAGGATAAAATATAAATTTATTCATCAAAAATTGCAATCATACTTATTACAGAAACTGTATGAAACGATTCCTTATGCAGCTAATGGTAATGTTCTTCATTCGACTAATTATAACTTAATACTGTACACTGACAGGTTTTGATACTATTATTATTCAATAAGTAAATTTTTATGAGCTTTTGGTGCCAATAGATGAATTGACTTTCGTCACTAATCTTCGTATATTCGCGCCGCTACATAAAATGAACCTTAAGTTAATCTGATCCTGTATCCATAACAAAAAATAGTACTAGCTACAGAAGAAGTAATAAGCTATTCGAATGTATCTATATGCACTGTAATATCTTAAAATATAAATAAAGGATATTTTTACTATTTCTTTTGTTATTGTTTTAATAATAACATCTGATCAGCTGCATCGTTGAAAATGTTACTTAGATTGTGTGATTCTGTTTGGCAGCAGTTCTTCTGAAATGATGTTTATTGTATATGTAAGGGTTGTGAATAAGAGTGTGAGTATGGGTATGGAGTGTGCTGATGTGGTGTTTAAGTATAGTGGTTGGTGGATTTAGGTGTGTTCGTGGTGTTGGAGTTCGGATGAGGATGCAACTTATGATGTTTGGTGTGGATGTGTTGCGATGTTTGAATTTGAGTATAGTCATGGGTACGTGGGTATAAGTGAAATTGGTCGAATAGTTGAAGAGAAACGCTACGCTGCACGAATATCAACATTCGCTCTAACATGGCCACCGATAGGAGCACCAACAGACGTACCCACACTTATGAGGGAACCTCTCGAGGGGATAAAAAGCCTTTGGATTCGGACTAACTTTATCTTATAGATCCTAGTAAGTAGTGAAATACCCCAACTTGGTTCGTTCCCGTATTGTTTTGGGAGGGAGTTATGACCGATTTACTGATTTTTTTTGACTTATGGTACCATGTGAGTAGTAGTAAATGAGTGACTTTGGATCTGAAATTTTGTCCATAAAGAGGTCTGATAAACGCTAGAATATTCCATAAGTTTCAGACAAAACGAGTGCATCCTTCTTGAGATAGTGAATGTTCAAAAAAACAATTTTCCTGCAAGATAAATTTTTATTTCGTGCGAGAAATAGTTAATTTTTGAAAATCCATTATCTCAAGAAGGATGCATTCGTTTTGTCTGAAACTTATAGGATATCTAGTGTTCATAAAACGTCTTTATGGACAAAATTTCAGATCCAAAGTCACTCATTTACTACTACTACTCACATAGTACCATAAGTAAAAAAAAATCAGTAAATCGGTCATAACTCCCTCCCATAGCAATAAGGGGGCAAATCAACTCGGGGTATTTCACTACTTACTAGGGTCTACAAGATAAAAGTAGTCCGAATCCAAAAATTTTTTATCACTTCGAGAGGTTCCCTCGCGAGCCTGAGCCTACTCAGTGTCTGAATTGTGGGGTGGGGTGTGGTTGTGATTGAAGACGCAAATCTCATCCATACCCATATCCTTCGTATAAAATGTTCGTCAAATATCTGGCAGATCTAAATCGAGAAAACGATAAACCCGAGCTTGCTTATTCAATGTCTCGCATGAGATTCAGAGCAATCATCGTTGAAATTAATAGAGCAAAACAAAACCAACTTATTCGATTCATTTCAATATGATGCTAGACAATTATCGGAATAATTAAGCGAGGAAATGGAGACTAAAATTAGTTTTCTTATTTAAACGCTATTACAAAACAAGACGAAGTAAGAGAATAACTAAATAAAGAAAAAATTTCAGATTAACTTTCTAATCAAATATCCATTGTAAAATACTCAAGAATTTTTGGAATAGTTGAACAAAAACAGCGACAACAAATCTCCCTTTCCGTTTCTCTCAGAAGAAATGAACAAAGTATGAAAATAATTATCAGAAAAAATACATAAGACTAAGTTACACGATTTTTGTTATAAAATGTGCGACTACTCTCAGGGATAACTGAACGATAAAAGAGAAAAAATAAACAAAACTAACCGTGTTGGTTTTTCTCAGAAAAATGATGAGTGATACTCAGAACAGCGCAATGAACAAAGAAAAAGAAGGCATTTTTTTTCATTCTCTTCTTTTTATAAAATCTCCGGCACCTATTGGAATAAGTAAAATAAAAAAGAAATAAACTAAACTAACTTTCTCCGGTTTACTGTTAGACGTTTCTCGGAAAAATGACGAGGAATACTGAGAATAACCAACAGAAAAAAAGAAAAGGAAAGCGTGCTTTTTTTCATTCTGTTGCTTCTGTAAAATCTCTGGTAACTATCGGAATAAGTAAAATAAAAAAAAAGAAGTAAAGTAAACTAGCTTTCTGCGTTTCTCTGTTAAAAGAATAGTTAGAGTAGTTATGCAATTAAACGAAGAGCAGCAAAGTAAACAAGCTTCCATTTTTCAAATAAAGTTAACCATCACTACAAACATAACTAAATAATGAAAGAGAAAAATTAAATTGAATCAACCAATTCGAATTGTTCTCACAGCGACGCATAACTATGAGAATGAATAATCTAAAACAATAAACAAAACAATAATATGACGGCTGAATTCTTCGAAGAAAATTGCTAAACGTGTTGTGAGAACTAAATAAAAGAAAGAAAATTACGTTGACGAGAGAACATTTCCGAGTGATCAGCTCCACTTTAGTGCATTCATCCCTCATTCGAGTCTATTGAGATAAGAAAAATCTTAAAAAGGTTTCGTGCCCATTGCCTACCGGTGAAGAGTTAAGGCCATTTTACTGAAATTTTTACCGTGAGCCCGACACTTCGGAAAAAAACTAACATGAAAGATTTCGATCTGAAATTTTACCTATAGATAGATTTAATAATCATTAGATAGTTCTGAAAGTTTTAACGACAACGAACGTGTCCTTCTCAAGACCTTCAATATCTAACTAAATTATATTATTGTGCCCTCCTATGGTAATCAACTGTTTTTTTTGTAAATTGAACAACTTTGATAAGTTTGCTGAAGTTAAAGATTTTTAACTCTAATAATCAAAGTCAAGATAACATGCTTGAATCATAAAATAACCATATGTCGCATGTGTTAAATACCATCATATTATGGAAGGGTGTGGGTGTTCTCCAAATTGGTACCTACACCCACATGCACGCCCACACCACCACCCACACCCTTTTTAAAGTTAACAATTATAAGTTGATATTGTTGAAATTTTCATTAATATATTGAATAGATTAGACTAAAAGGTTTTTATTAACATTGTATAAAATAGAATTTGAATTAAAAGCATCCAGACATAGCAAATCAACTCCAAAAATATTAAGTACAATTCAATTTTTGTGAAATCCGTCTAGTCGAATTTTTTTTATCTGACACCATCTCAGCTTTCGTTCAAGAGTAGGTTGACAACTTTTGTGTTTCCATTTATTGTAATAAGTACATCATTCGATGCAAAATTTCATTCTGATTACGGATATTACTTTCACATATTTCGAAAATAAGCACCTTTGTCTAAATAAACTGAGTCTTATCATAGAATGTGTGCGTGTGGATATTGTGTTCTCTCCATGCACACCCACGCCTTCCGTACATTCTAAGGTACAAAAGATGAAAGTGTATAAAACGATAGATTTATTATTATACATAATTCATTCATTTAATGTTTATTGCATCTTGTATCTGTTCTGCATAGTTTCTTTATCTCCATCCTTAGGTCTGAGACATAAGATTTCGAGTGTTTGAACTGCAGAAATTATACCTTATGCTAAACCGAATGTGGATGCGCACTCACCAACGTTAATAATGGTGAACTCTTGTAGACACTGACCTTCAATAGTCGATCAAGTAATAGGATTGCTAATAGAAATCGTGTGGAAAATTCAGTGCACAGTGGGCAATTTTTCACATGCACGCGGACATTTTGTTTTAAAACACTCCAATATATTCAAAAATACTTTTCTTATAGGTTTTCGCATGTGCTCTTTTCAATAGAGTAGTTTGCAGAACTCAGAAGTACTTTTAAGTTGGTTTTCCAGAGATCCAAATGGTCTTTTATATATCTAGTTCCGATTTATCCATCATTTCTTATAGATTTTTGAGTACGCTGATTTTGAATCTGGTAATAGAAAAGTTTTACGGAACCTTCAAGAAGGTTTTCTTGAAATCCAGGTCTTTGGAAACTACTTTTAATAGAACACTTAAATTGAACCGTTTTCTATGTTTTAGCAAATCTTAACAAGAGCTCAGACTGGAAAAGCACGTTGTCGTATGGTATATAGTGCCCACCGCCACCCCTTAACTCTTTTTTTATGGAATTGGTCAAGTCATTAGACTTTTTTTACAAATTGTAGACCGGTACTTCAAGGTCGTTTTTCGTGGATTTGCTATATATACGAAAAAAGAATAAAAATTGATGCTAAAACTAAAATTAATGAAAAAAAACTTATAAAAAAAAATTCAAAATAATTAACTATCTGCAAGCATACTATAAAAAAGGCTATCGTCTTCATTGTTACATGCCAAGACTGTTTTGTCTTTTCTTTTTCTTTTTGCCCAAGCATGTTGCGTGGACCCCCTTGGTAGCATCCAGCTTTGTCCCAAGAGATTGTGATCACAAAATCCAAAGATCCAAGATCTTACCATTGTTCCTGACTGTATCACAACCGAGCATTATTAACCTAGTTAATGATCTTTGCAGATTCATAGTTTCACGTCATTGCGGAGGAAACAGTGATAAATGGGATTTTCACGTATGACTGGATTTTGTTGAAAAGTGATCTCGTCTTGAAGTCATTGAAAGGCACATCATTCAATGCATACTCTGGAAAACCGGAGGTTTTTGTAAAACCTCTAACCCAGTCCAAGAGCATTTACGCATCTTTAAGCTAAGTGAGTAGATGTGTCAGACAGATTTAAACATTATGTGAAAATTTCACGCGTTTTGAAGCTGTGCTAAAGTGTGTGCACTCACTACACTGAACACGTCTTTTTTGGAAAACTCTCGGTTGAGAAACAATGCATGGTTTTTCTAACAGAGAGACTGTTAGAGCAAAGTCTTTGTTGTAGAACGATAGAGCAAGAGCTCTACTTTCAGAATCTGCATGATTTATTCTTTAAATCATTCTACTTTCTTTAAAACAAAACGCTTTTCTCAAAATTGACAGAAATCAGGCCATTTTTTAGATCTAAGGTTTTTTCGATGTTCTAAAGAGTTAAAATAAAAAAAAATGTTATCGAAAAATCGGCAATTGGTTAAAGTATATTGGACATTATTCAAATCGCGAAAAATATCACTTTCATTTTTTCACCAAATGTCCACGTTGTTGTCCATTGTGCAGTGCACCGTCGTCGATTCATCTCATTCGGAGCTCTCGTATCAGCATATAGTTTCATATTGAAAGAAATTTTAAGTGAATTTCTCTTTCTCAAGTACAATCGTGCGCCATTTTCTTTTGCTTTCTTTTTCTTCTTAGATAATGTTTGTCAATAAGCAAACATCTTTATGACAAGTGCTTTATTGACAGACATGTTTCTCTGATAAGTATAAAACAAGCTTCTAAATAACTACTTTTTTTAGAGTTTAAAATCTTTTTTTTTGTAAAGCATGTGTAACGAGACAAAATTCATCGTTTTTGATATCCTATCTACACTTGACTCTAGAACCATGAAGAATAATAAGAATAAATATAGATTTAGACAGTCATAGATAGTGACATTTCAGTCAAAAATGTAGAGAAAATTAAGAATTTTTTTACTATAGGACTCATACCATGACATCCTAGGACATGTCCAAGATGTTTTGAAAATTTTCTATTCATTATTGATCCCAAAAACATCACTAATGATTGCGAAAGTTAATATTTATAACTTTAAAATCATCAGTGTAGATGAGATATCAATAATGGTGAATTATTTTTCTAGTTGTACTTTGCTGCTTTTTTTCATCCAAAAAGGTATGTAATTGTAATTTTCATTGAAAAATGGTCGTTTGAATATTTAGAATTAATAATAGATCACATCATCATATACAGTAAGAGTTGTAATAGTATACACTGTTTCACGATCTTGTGCAATGTTTTTCTTATTTTAATTTTAAATTCTTCATATCGTATTTTATTTAAGAGTTTGAAGAGAATGATTTAGCTGGATGATCAGCAAATCGCTTTAGAATCGAAAAATTTTAAGAGAATGCGAGTATTATTCACAAGAAAGTCGAGCGAAATTGACTTTAAATATAATTTCATACATTGTAAATTGAACAATGATATTCTAAAATTTAGAAGATCTTTTTTTCGTCTATTAAATTTGAATATAAATAATCAATAAAAGAAATATCGTTGAAAGTTTTAGATAACAATGGATGAAAACACACAATCATGGGAAGATCTTATCATTAAACATAGGAGTGAAAACGTTAAGTTCAAATCACGTACATGTTGTATCTACAATACACAACCAAGTAATCCTGAGAATTTTGGAGATAAAATATGTCCTTGTGGTCGTATGATTCGTCGCCATAGTTTCACTAGTAATTCTGTAGAAGCTAGAGAGGCAAAGAAGGGAAATACTGAATTTAATCCTCCAAAAGAATTTCCCGATGATAACAAACATTCTGATGCAGTATCTGTCAATGTTTTTGGAACATTGCAACCAAGTGGTTGTAAATTTCTTCGAATAGATGTTCGAATACCAATGAAAAATATATTCAAATTCATTTTCGAAGATTGTGGAAAACAAAAACCAGCTCTAATATTAAGTATTTATGGTGGAGCTAAATATTTTACAATGACAGAACGACTTGAAAAAGAATTTATAAGAGGTGTTATTGATGCTGCTACAGTGGCCAGTAAATAATTAAGTTTTCAATTTTATTTTATTAAGAAATAAATCTATTTAGATGCATGGATTCTTACGACTGGCATTAATAATGGTGTATCCAAATTAGTCGGCGAAGGTATTTCACATTATTCTCTCTTACGAGAATATCCGAATAAAGTGAAATGTATTGGAATGACCACGTGGGGTACAATAAATGAAAATACACGTCTTGAGCTTAAAAGTCAATCAAGGATAAAATAATAAGAATATTTGTCAAAAAAAAAAAAAAAAAAAAAAACGTCGTCAAATACAGAAGATGTTTTTATTTTATAGGGAAATCCACCACCATTATGTGAACGACAGATTCCAGGAAATGTCGGAGAAGATAGAGAAACAATCGAACGAAATCATACACATTGCCTTTTATTTGATAGTGGTAAATTGTATGACTATCTTAGTGATTCACAACGTCATCAATTTGTTACTGAAGCATGTAAGGATACCGGTGATGGTCATACATGTATGTAGCTTTTTTTAAAAATTTTCCGATTGTCGTTAAATTTAATTGAATATCTATATAAAGGTTATGCCGTAACAATCATTGTTGAAGGAGGTGTGGGTAGTCTTGGAGTTCTTGAAAATGATATTGAAGGAAAACGACCTATTGTTCTGATTCAAGTTTGTATTCCATATTCTCTCTCCGTTATATTCATGGTATTACAATCGATTAAATATAGGGTAGTGGTCGTGTAGCCGATTTGCTCGCCGTGCTTGTCGAACAGACATCAAATCCTGATCGAAATCAATATTGGTAATTAAATATAATATTGTATTTATTTTTACATTAGATATTTCTTTAACAGGGATCCATCGAAGGAAGAAATTGTAGAAGCTCTTAATCGATATTTTCCTAGTCTTTCTGATTCCGATACTTCAACAGCGACAAACCAGATTAAAAAAATTTTGAAAAAAGAAAATCGTCATTTATTACATGTTTTCTCTATAGATCGTGATCAAAATGTAGCTGAAACAATTTTCAAAGCTATATTTACAGGTATTTATTTGTAACAAATATAATTTTTTGTTGATCAACTTTTTGTATCATAGTTACAAACAAGAAGACTGAATTAAAATCTAATAAGAAAAACGAAAATGAAACATTGGAACAAGAAAAACAACGTCGAAAAGATGAAGATAAACTAGTAGATTTAGCACTTGAATGGAATTATTTTGATGGTGTTTTACCAATATTACAAGCACGACAACCGAACGTTTTCAACAAAAAAAACAATTTCATTCAGGTACATACGTGTGAGAAATCAATATACACTTGCTATCAAATACTCAAAGAAAAAGATCTATAGAAAGTTCAAATCCTAATTTTTCAGCATCTATAATGTATAAATATAATTTATAATAATAGAGCGAATAATTCTTTTTTTGTATAGATAATAGTAAAGAAAAAATGATTTTGCCAGATTTCGTAATATTGATATATCTCTTAGTCAAAAAACATTTCAATGGAAACAAAAGTATTGAATAAAAATAATATTTGATTTATTTTAGGAAGATATCGAAAGGACAAAACAATTGTTCCGGAAATCTTTGGAAAAAAATCGTTCAACATTTATTGAATATTTTCTAACATCTGGTTTTGATCTATTAACCTTAATCGAGAATAATGATGTTCCTAGTTATCAAAAATTTATTTTAGAGTTATATAACAAAAGTTATAAAAAAATGAACAAGGTTTGTGTTTTGTTTTTGTTTGAAACACTTCTTTTTTTGTGTTTTTTTTTTCTACTTAAACATTTGTATTTACTATAGAGTCATCAAAATCGTGTAAAAAACTTATTTGGTGAACCAAATTTCAGATCAATACGAGAACTCAATTATAAATTAAATAAATTTGTTGGATCTTTTTTTGGATCGATCTATACTGTTACAGAAGATAGTTTTTTAAATCGTATTAAAATTGATTTGCATAATCGTCTATGTACTTGTTGTGGATCACATGAATATATTAAAGAAGATCATGAGTTAAAAGTTATTCAAAATATTAGAAATGTTTATCCAACAGAAAATCAATACACAAAACATCATATATTACGTGATTTATTTTTATGGTCTATTTTTATGGATATGCCAGAAATGGCTAAAGTTTTACTTTTTCATGTTCGATCTCGTATTTGTGCTGCTCTTATAGCTTCAGCTATATTTAAAAAATATTTATACTTTTCACTAACAGTTGATATGAGAGATAAATTTCAAATTCAAGCATTAGAATTTGAAACATATGCTGGAATGTTTATTGATCAATGTTATGAATATAATGAAAAACGTGCTTGTGAATTACTTTTACGACAAATACCACTTTTTGGTAATATAACATGCATGCAGGTTAATTTAAAATTTTATAATAAATTTAAAGAATCATTTTTTTTTCCTTAGCTTGCTATTTCCAGTGCAAGTAGTAAATTAATTGAAACAGCTTGTTATGATCAAACATTAAATCAAATATGGTTTGACAAATTATCTTTGAGTAATCATCAATTAAAAGCAAAAGTATCACAAAGTCTTGCAATTATAAGTTTTGGCTTAATAGCACCTTGGATTGTCACTTATCGAAAAGACACTGACGAATCATCAAATGTATATAAAATGATTGATTTTCTTGGCAACTAGGAATCTTTCTTTTTTTTTTTTTTTGATATTTTATTTTAGAATACAAAGGATGATGAGTAAATGAAAATTAATGAATATTTTAATATTTTATAAATGAATTATTTGAATTATAGTCTATCTCAAGATGGTATAAACTATTATGTTAATAAACAAAATACAAAAGATGAAAAATGTACAACTTATTGGAAACGTTTTCGTTATTTTCATGAAAGTCCAATGGTAAAAATGTCTTATCATTTTGTAAGTCATTATTTTAATTTTTTTACATAATGAAAAAAGAAATTATTGATGAATTAGATTAGTTATCTGTGGTTTTTACTTGTATTCAGTTATATGATGCTTTATCATCTTAATGCTCGTAATACATTTAATATTCCTCATTGGACTGAAATTTATGTGATTATTACTGTTTCAACTATGCTTGTTGAAGAAGCTCGAAGAGTAAAATAAAAAATTTCTTTTTTTGAAAAGGATTTTTTTCTTTATTTTGTGATATGAAGCTTCGCTATCAATATGTTACACGTATGACCGAACGATGGGGTTCAACTGGATCTACGGCTTTAACATTTTTATCGAATGTATTTTATATTCTACCATATTTTTTGTTTTATATGGGTCTTGGTTTTCGATATAGTAGTTACAATGAAGGTTTACTTTCTACTGCAAGGTTTGTTCAAGATTTTGAAAAAAATTTTGATGATTAATCGAATATATTTTAGAATCATTTGGGCATTTGATCTTGAATTGTGGTATCTTCGATCACTTAAGTTTGTTATAGTTTTAAAATTTTTAGGACCAAAATTATTTATGTTAAAAAATATGGTTAGTCAACAAAAGAGAAGAGACATTAAGAGAACAAATCCTCCCCCTCATGTTAAAAGCCTATTTTCATCGAGATTAGGTTATTTATAATATTCTATATATTGGATCTGAGACCGATTTATTTGCTCATCTTTTGTTCATATGAAATGTCCTAAAACATGCGAAAATAGAGTATGTTTTGATACTTGTTCTTTCACTTATTCATTCTCATGTTTAGTCGATTTATACAACAAATTGAAACTTCACTACTATTAAATATAATATAGCAGTTCTTAAGATGATCACCACATAGCAATCTCTCTTGATGATAGAAGTTTACTCTTGATAATACATCAATCAATAGATCATCATAAGATCTATTAGATGATACTAAAATATTCAAACAAAAAGTCATAGAGACTATCATTTTGCCTAGATAAAACAATAATCACATTTAATTAATACTTATTTATAGATAAATCTCAACGAAATTTATAAAATTATTGCATAATAGCAAATGAGAAAGTGTGAGACTATGTATTTCGTTGAAAATGATCATAAATTACAAATCTAGTAATTGCTATCTCGAGTCTTAAGTCTATTCTCATATTTTTCTTCTTTTCTTGAGAGTTAATAATCAAATCTGTATTTGATATAGTTTGAAAAATGTCGTTGAAATAAATTTAATACGATTAAAATATTGCAACGACGAAATGAGCATCTAAGTGTTTCGGATGAAACATTTTCATAAAATCTAGTGTCAAATAGTAAGTTATTGGGGCAAAAATATTGCTTCCAGATCTTTCATTCATACCATGCAGAATAGCATAAAATACATGGCATGTTCTTCAATAAATAATATCTTTGTTGGAAGTATAAAAGCATAGCAGTAATTTATTTTCGAAATTGAAGACCAAAGTTGTAAATTATTTCATATTCACGTGTATAATTCAAGGACAATATAACTTTCTAATAATTTATAACACTTTGTTTTCTTTTACAATTGATGTCTAAAATATCCATGAACTATATAAAACTTACAGAATAGTTATGTTACTCGTTTTTGAAACAGTAATGTTACAAGAGCTATTTTTATGCAACGCGTGATGTCACTAAAATAATTCTTTTTTCTTCTATTTCGAATAGAAAATGTATTTTCATTTTTTCATTCGGTAGATTATTTTCATATTCATTCATTGGAATACAATCCAGATTAGATACATACGTTGTATAGAGATTAATAATCATTATATTATGCTCTTATAGTTACCAATGAAATGTAAATTTTACTAATATGTAAGGAAAACGATAGACTTGTATATAGTAGTACGGGGATTTTATGTGGATAAAAGATAGACAACTCAGATGCAATATAAAATATCGTAAATGATCTAATTTTGATGGAAATAGACTTCTGGCAGTGGATCGATTTGTCCTCTTAATGATTTCCATCCTTTATTAATAATAAATAATAAATTTTGAAAAAATGAATATTAATTTTAGCTTCGAGACTTGTTTGCTTTTATCTATATGATTTTCATAGCAATAGCTGCTTATGGAGTTGTATCTCGAGCATTGATTTTTTATAGACAAGTACCATTTACAGGTCGTGGAATTCTTACCGAAATTTTCTATGAACCATATTGGTTTATTCATGGAGAATTCTCAGATAAAGATTTACTTGATGGTAATTATTCTTTTACTTATTTTATAATGATTTATTTAGTTTTCATATATATATATATATATAGAGCGAATTAAGAATGGCACTAATGCTGGAGGAGGAGGTGCTGCAGAAGCGACGGCGACACATGTTCTGTTAGCATTTCATATGTTATTTATTAATATTCTTTTACTCAATTTACTAGTTGCTGTTTTTGCGTAAGTATCAATTAAAAATGTATGGAGAAGAGAAATCTTGCTCACAACTTACTTGTTCAGTATTTTTTGTATATTTCCTACTGATGTTGATATAAACGAGCCATTAGAACATTTATTATATACTTTTAAAAAAATATTATGTTCCAATATTTTTGAATAAGTTTTGATAGAAACATCATCGAGTCCTAGTCCGGCAATTTTCATTCTTTAAAAGAGAAGACATAGGATTATCGAAGTATATCAAAATTTAGTTAGTCAGGAATAAATCAATCAGATGATTTCTTGGTGAAGATTTTGGTAAATGATATTCTGAAGCTAATTCTCTTATGATTTCGACTTTAATAAGACTAATCAATAGAAAAAACGGATAACTGATCCTATAATTAAAGTTATACTATTTGATCGTTCATTTTTTTTTGTTTTACATTTTTCAATTAGCATGGAAAGCAATTTTTGGGTAGGAAAACGATTGAGATTCATCTACATGGTAAGAAGAAGTACATTACATGTTCAATTTTAGTATTTGAAAATAATATAAATATCCAGCAAAATAAAAACTATGAAATTTTGAATACTAAAGAAAAATGTACATAATCATCATGAATTTAAAAAATTAGATGATTCACCAAACGTAAAGCGAAACAAAAAGTATAGTTTTATATTAAATAATTTTAAGATATTCAATACGATTAGTTTTTTTGACTTATGAAAGTAAATTAACATAACAAAGAAAGAAATTAAATAAACGCAGCCGATTAGTTAACCGCGATGACCGTAGTCTCGTAAGATATGAGACATTTTTTCCGGTGAGCTTGTTTTGCTTGAAAGTCATGAAGCTTTTTCTGAAAATTCAGTGCTAACTAGTTGAAATGTAGTTACCTGGAATATGCAGTTATACAGAGGTAATTCATCATGTTGAGTGTAATGATGGTTTTTTTTGTTAGATTCTCACTCATTTAAATCTGTTATAACAATATCTCTAAAATTTTTCTGTTGATCCGTTTTATTAAAAGTCTAAATCATAAGGAAAATAGCTTCAGAATATCGTTTTCGAAAATTTCTGTCAAGAACAAATATGATTGATCAATGGCTGAGATCAACTAGATTTTGATATAATTCGGCGGATAGTTTTGTTCATTATTCTGACTGATCTATGATGAGATTTCAATTGCATATCGAAATCATCAATTAATTATTTCATTTAACTACTATCCATTGAAAAATACAATGGACTCGGTTGTAACTTGAATAACTCGAGAAGGAAAGCAGCTAGAGATTTGCGGTTTTCAGCACTCAAAAGAGAATAGTATTTTTAATTAGACTACATAGAAATATGATTGGTTGACAATTGACTAATCAGATAAATTCTTGATGGAGATTTTGAAAATGAAATCCTTAAGAGATTTCTCATTGTATTTTGGATTTTGACATAATTATTCGATAGGAAAAATTGGGCCCTTTCGATCTATGCTAAGCCGAGGTCTCTATCTTGTTTCCTTCGAAAGTTATAAGACTTTTTCTGAGACCCCCGATTCTGGTTAATTGTTATTGGACAACCGGAGAATAGGTCTGTGGAGAGGTAATTGACCATGCTGAGTCGAATGGTGATATTTATTTTCACTTGCAAAATAATTTGAAACCACTGTATCAAGATTTCCGCAATGTCATCTCTTTACGATACATGACAGAAAAATTTGAAATGTATAAATTTCAATATAATGGTTTCACATTATTCTGCAACTGAAAATAAATATCACCATTCGCCTCAGCATGGTCAATTATCCCTCCACAGACCTATTGTCTGGTTGTTCAATAACAATTAACCACAATCGTGGATTTCAGGAAAACCTTTGTAACTTTCGAAGGAATCAAGATAGAGACCTCGGCTTTGCGTAGATCGAAAGAGCCCAATTTTTCCTATTGAATGATTATGTCAAAATTCGAAATACAATGAGAAATATTTTCAGAATTTCGTTTCCAAAATCTCCATCAAGAATTCATCTGAGTAGTCAATTGTCAATCAATCATATTTCTATGTAGTTTAATAAAAAGTATGATTCTCTTTTGAGTGCTGAAAACCGCAGATCTCTAGCTGCTTTCCTTTTCGAGTTATTCAAGTTACAACTGGATAGCAGATATTTGTTCGATGTTCTGCTAGATACTATGAGCATATTTGTTGTATATATTATTCATTTTGTATCTTTCGATTGATATTTTAAATTAAAAATTGAAATGATTCAAATTCTGATATTCCTCGATTAACAAATCTTTTAGAAAAATTAAAAAATTATGTTCTTCAAATAAAAAAAAATTTCTGTGTCTTTTAGGTTAACATTTGAAAAATTTCATTTTGAGTCAAAACTAATTTCATATCCAAATTAAGCACGGAAAACGAAGTTGATCTACGTATCGTTTGAAGAATTTCTGAAACTTGTGTCGTTTTTCCATTGAAAAATCCCTTCCTGTTCTCCTGAAGAGCCAAATAAAAAAATGAACTCATTGAAAAGCCAGCTTTTATTTTTTTAGACATCTGCTATAATGTCATCAAATAACTTTAAACAAATTTCGAGGTTTTTTTATTATCATGTCTAAATGATGTTTTAATGCCAGTTCAGTTTTCATCTAATCCTTGAGAGGACTTGAGGGTAATTTGCTGACTGAAGTCATACATCAATAATAATAAAAAGTAGACATTTTAATACATGAATACGCAAATTGTTCTACATAAAATATTGATTTTATTTTATTTTTCCATCTAGTGATTCCATTGGTAAAGTTCAAGAAAACACAGAATTTTATTGGCGCTATCAACGTTATTCATTTGTACGAGAATATTTCGAATATTTACCATTATCTTACCCTCCATTAATTATTATCTCACATATTCTATTAATTATTTTGACTATTCAAAGATTATGTTACTTGAAATTGAGTCGAAAGCGAGTAATACATGATGATTATGTACCAATATCAAAAAGATTAACACGTATTTTTAGTAAGTTTCAACGGGTCTTCATTATTTTTATATTATTATATAAGTAAATGTCAAAAAATTTCATATACAATTTGGACGAGAACATTGAGTTTCTTTTTTATCTAATAAACATTATATAAATGTTGTTCAAAGGTACTACTTTTGATTGCAATTCTATTGTGGGCAAGTGTTTTAAAATGTTTCCACAAAAAGAAATTCAATGATGTTAAGTTTGGTGATTGAGGAAACTATGAAACTGATTCACCTCTTTCAATATATCTATCATCGAAAATTCTGTTTAGTAGTACGTGAACCATTTTTGAGGAATATCGTGTAGCTAAATGAAAACTTCAATACAAGTTGGATTGGACGATTTAGATCTTTTCCATGCGCGTTTCATGTATCAGACTGGATACTATCGAATTTCTTCTTTATGAGAACACTTTAAAACAAATATCTAGAATAAAACCATGAAAGATCTCGATGACTTAGAGACTAGACTGACGAAAGAAATGGATTTAATAGAAAAAAGAAACGTTGTGATGATGCATTTTAATGAAAAACAGTATCTATAAATTTTTATTAGACAAAACAAATTCTATGCTTTCAAGTCGATCATAACGGTGGCGTACTTATTACCTTAAATTAGCTTTTTGGTGGGCATAGTATTAAGGTCGAATATGGCAAAACAAGTAAATCATTTACATTGATACTTGTACCATTAGAGTGTCTTACTTCCGATGAAAAGTAAAATAGGAGACATTAGTAAACATCTGTTTCCTTATTATAGTATATATGTTCTTGTGCATATACCTCACACGTGTAACTTTAGACCTATACCATTATACCTATACACACGTGCCAATATCTGAGACCTACAATCTCCATCTGTATCCTTATACCTATGGATAGACCATAATGCTATATCTAAGCTTTCATATCTATTCGTGTACGCAAGTATGGTTTCACCTATAGTCTGGTAGCTATATTCATTTCGTTAAATGGCCTATCGTATTTGTAGGTCCTGAAATGGATAATCTGTCTTAGGCAGTTATTACGCAAGATGTAGTTTGAATCAATCTATTGTGTGTGATAGTCTTTGAAATCAGTAGAGATCGTTGAAGTTAACCATTGACTAAGAATAAATACAATGGAAAACAATAATTATATATGAAACTGTTTACAGCTGATCTATGCAATGACTTACGGTGTTAATTGAACATCGTTTATCATTGCTGTAACCGATCAAGTGTAAAATCGTGAATGACTGAACTGAGGCTTTCCTCTTCCAAAAATAATTACATTAAGCTAATTTAATAATAGAGTTATACAAATTTCTTAAATAATCATCACGTTTGAGATACCCTTTAGAAATGATTCCAATACAAGACTCACAAAATGAACAATGGGATTTATTTGAAAATGCTGCAACCTATAGTTATGCTCGTTCAATATTACAAAAAAATAAAAACAATGATACTTTAACTATCAATTATGGAAAATCAAGTAAATCATTGACTACGATGAGGTATATTTGCGGTGTTTCTATTGACTTTAGAATTTTAATTATATTTAATAATTACCTTTATAGTTCGAATGTTGAAAAAATCACTGTAGGTCAGCAAAAAACAACAGAAAATTTATATGAATTAATGTCAACATTTCAATCAATTCTTAACGAAACTCGACAAGAATTAAAAGAAGTATTGAGTTTTATTGATATTTTCAAATTTCTTTTTAACACATTTCGTCTTTTGATGATTTAGACTAATTCAAGAACAGAAAGTCGTTTCGATCAGGTAGAAATTTTTTAATATTTATTTTCAAATATTTTTTGAAAGTTCTTTTTAATGTTAAAGATTAGTAAATCACTTGAGTCGATGAGGAACACAACTCAACATGAAAAAATACATGATCAAAAAGTTTCAAGATCTACATCTGCAACATCTGTAAAAAGTGATGTTTCCATTAGAAATCAAGCAACAACATTAACCAGAAATTCTGTTAAATGATTATTGTTTGTAATAAGAAAAACAATTTTTATGTTTTGTATGATTTTATTCGTTATCAATATTCTGGAATTCAGATTTGACTCAAAATTGATGGGGATAAGGGTATGAGTATGAGTGTGAATGAACTAAAGGCTCACACTCACACTCACACCCACATCAAAGCTTTATTCGAAAGAGCTATTATAAAGCCCATGTGTATGAGAAGGTACAAAATTTAAAAGTGCTTGTTTACACACAAAAGAGGATAAAAATTTGCGGGACGTGATGTCTGTAAAGAAGTTTTTCATGTGTGACGTAGATCTTATTAGTATGCACGGCTCCAGTGCTGGAAAATTATTTCTAAGGCTATTTTGGCTGCTTATAAATTGATCATATCCAGGCTCTCCAATCAGGGAGGACTGGGATCTAGTCCCTGCAAATTTGAAAAAGTATTCGACTTTCTGCCAACATTTTAAAAACTTCTCTACAAAATGTCTTAAAGTTTCTTGCTAAACTCTGCTAGAAACCTGGGTTTTAGGCTTTCTTTGTCATTTTTTAGGAAGAAAATCAAATAAAAACGCTTTCTACTACTAAAACCGCGCAGAAAGTCTATAATTTTGGTATTTTCTGTTTTGTATGTGCTAGAAAGTCATATGAAGGCATTTTCTGGCAAAATTTATGGACTGTCTACCACATTTTAGCCCTCCTCCTCCCCGCACTCTCAAAAACAACCGAGAACCCTGATCATATCGGCCGATTATTAGTGATGGTGATAAAAGAAAACACCTGAATTTCATATCGATTCACTGAGAATGCCTACGTGATACAATGATTCGACTCAAACAAACATATTTATTCAATTCTCTGAGCTAGACATACCATGACATTCTTAATTGATACCATCTATATATATAATGTTCAGTGCGTGTCTGTGTGTTTCTCTGTGCCGGGTCAAAGTTCAAATAAGACTATAAGGGACAGGCACTAAGGGCTACTATATTGGAGACTCATAGGTCCTCATGGACCATTATACGAAGGTGGGTGTGGGTGTGATGTTGTTATGCACACCCACACCCACACCCACACCCACCCACACCCACCCACATCCCACGTCGAAATTCTTGGTACGTTTTATTAATTGTTTCAATAGCAACTTTTGTTTTCATGTTGATTTTTGTGACTTGTACATAACGTGATGTTGTGTAGCTATGTTGTGGGTGTGGGTGTGGGGTGTGGGTGTGAGGGTGTGGGTGTGGGGTGTGTGGGCGTGGATGTGGGTGTTGGTGTGTTGGCGTGGATTTTCAATTCTTTTATAGCCACACTCATACCCAGCCTGATCCTCATCACTCAGACTCGCACCCACACTGTCAAGAATGCACAGGCATCCATGTCCCCTTCCCACCTCCACCTCTCCATATCTACGCATGCAGCTAAGAAGCAATATGTTGAGAAAAAAAAACATAAAGAAAATATTATAAACAAGTAGTTTTAATTGAAATTTTCCTAAAGGAGAAAAATAATGAACTCATAGGAGGAAATTGGATACTAGCTGCCATCGAAACAATAAAAAATGCGAAAAATAGAAACTATAATTCAAAATTAAAATAATCAGGCACATTATTGACGATTTCCTATAATGATCGGAGATGAAAATTAGTGAACACAATGTCAAAGATATATCCGTATAAAAGCGTCAATTTTGCGACGGCAAATAGGACAGGATCGAAGAGAATGGCCACATGGCACACATGTACACAAATGGCCACAGGGTATGCATGCCAGACGCTTTTCTTCTTCCAAGCACAACACGCAAGGGTTTGTCGGTAATGAACTATTTCTTTCACTTTGATCAACGTTGTCTGTTTTTCGCGACTTATTATCTTGTTGCTTCTCTTCCATTATATCAGAAAATCTTGAAGTTACACTGTTCCGAATCGATTCTGATGACGACGTTGTTATTTCAACATCGCTTCCGACTGATGAATTTGTTGACGATAACTCAGATCCTGGCTGTTCATGACCATGAGTTTCTGCAATGATGCCCATACAAACATCCTTACTTATTTTACTTTTTGATAAATTACCTGCTTGATTTCTCTCTCGAATCTTCGCCATAGCCATACTTGGTACAATTATGTTTTCCTTCTTACCATCTATATGTTCTATTTGTTTCTGAAGGATTTTACAAGCCATGAATAGATCACAGTCGCTCACAAAATCTTCATCTAAAATAAAAATCAAAAAATACTTTTGTTCCTCTTCTTCTAAATAAAAAAAATGATAGCTGACCTACGTTTTAACCTAAGTTGATCCTCCCAACATCTTTTGATGATTGACAGTTTGAAATTACGATTAAGTAGACTTTGTGAAATTGGCAGATCAAGTCGAGCAGCTACAAGTCTTGATAAAGTGCTCTCATCCGGTATCAAAAGACGCTCATAACTCGAGCTACCACTACTAGTTCCAGATTGATGGTTTGCATCATTAGCTTTCACCCTTTCTAGACGAAAAAACAAGAGATACAGTATTTACGCTTGTTTGAATATGCAAACAAAAAACCTTGTTGGATTTGTTTTGATTCTTGAATCTTTCGATACAGTTCAGACCCACACAATTGTTTAACATATGCACAATGTGGAAACCAACGAGCATGTTCTATCATTGGATTATCATTGGGACTCCAATTTTGTAGAGAACCGTTGCAATAAAAACAAGTCACAATAGTTTTACTGCCAGTATAAAAGAATCCAGCTCTGACTAGATCATCAACAGATGGTAAATTTTCATTTGGCCAAGTAGCAAAAGATGCATGTCGTTTCGGTATTTCAATATATCCTCCATTACAGGCTGCAGTATAAACAATTGCATTACATCGAAATGGATCGATACTAGTTGAGGCTAATGATTGATCAGTACGATCATGGTCATTGATGACCAAAATGGATGATGTTTGAGAACGAGTCAATATAGCAATAACATAAGGACATTTGGGTGAGAGTATTTTATGTATTTCACATGGATTATCACTATTTGGAGTCCATTGTTGGCAAATGACATTGCAATAAATACATATGACACGATCACCAACATTACAACTAAAAAATCCAGCTTCGATCATTTGTGAGCTGGAAAATGATGATCGATGTGGCCAATGTGAAAATGTACGTTTTCTCACTTGTTTGATTTTATCTACTTCTGACATTTGAACTGATTGCTTTGCATTGTTTGATACTGATGTAATTGGCATGAAATTGTCCGTTGAATCTTTAGTTGTGTTCTGAGAAGATAACCGTGATAGAACGAATGGGCAAGTTGAACTTCGGTTTAGATGAATAGTAAATGGTTCCATATCGAGTGTCCATCCTGATACTTCAAGGCCACATCTGTGACAACGAGCGGCATCCCCATTATTTGTATACTGGAATCCGGCTAAGATCATAGTTGTAGGAGAATGAATTCTTTGTTTGTTAACTAATTTTTGATATATTTCTAGGACTTTTCGAAAATTGGAGTGCACTTTTAGCGATGAATATGGTTCGCTGTGGAATTTTGTTTTAGTCTTGGATACATTTGAAACTAATTTGTTAGCCGGCTCAGTGTCTTTTTGCGCATCTGGAATAACCGCTAATATTGAAGCATCTGTATGCAAATTAACCATTAATAATTGTTTTGAGGCAAACAGCCTATCGACTAAGTAAAGGTATGAGTAATGCACTTCACCTTTATATTGGAAAGTTGGAAAAAACCGTGTTTTTTTACTTTTAATCTAATGTAAGCAAACAAAAAAAGGAAGAAAAAACCTTGAAGACAAACACGTCACCTTAAAGTAAATATGTATTGAATACGTTAGAGTGAATAAATAGATGTTTTTTTTTCTTGCAATGTCAATAGGTAACTACAGAAAAAGAGTCCCATCTTAATTATTGCTCGACAAGTATTCATTTCAGAACGGATGTAAAGCCAACTGTTAACCTAGGTTCGAAAAAATACCCATTTCTTCTCTGGTCGGCCTCTTATTTCTTCCCAGTCATCAAGCCACTGAAATACTCTTTCTTAAAAAAACACCTTTGCGTTTATTCGATAGTTGTTGGCTGTAGAAATCGTTTATTTGCCATAATGCCTACCAAAACAGTTTGGTTTCTATGCTATAGATGTTCGATGTGCTCACAAGTGCAATAGCAACGACTTTTAAGATAGAAAAGGTAATTGATATGATAATTTAATGAGATTCGGCTTATAATTTATTTTGACGGCACATTCGCTAGAGTCTATAGAACGTAAATTTTTTCAGATTCAAATCTAAACCAACCAAACAAAAGATTATAGGTCTAGTAAAATAGTTTCGAGTGAAACTTCACAAACACAGATTCATTAATTAATCAATTGTTCGTTATTAGTAAATCTCTTCCTAGTTCGCCAAAACTATTCTTTTTCTTTTTCATGGCTATTCGCAAGTCAATACTGCTTTCTTCCAACTTTACACACTGGAAATGGAAGTACTAACACATACAGACACACTTTAGTTTTTCTTTTTCTTTTCTGTTCTTTTTGTGATAACGATAGTGAATCGGTAGAGTCGTAACAACCACCGAAGTGTTTTTCATTTTTGTTCCGATTCGCTATAAATATCATAAGAACAACAAAAATCAGAAAAGGCAAAAACCATTCTACAAGAATTACGAAGAGAGCAAGGTTTATTCAGAGCCGTTCGAAAAGGAACAAACAGTTACTCATGTGAGTGTGAGTACATATGGCATTGTGCGGAAGTTGAAGTGTGTTCGCCGGCAGTGTTATCGGTGTTGGCGAGTGTGCCGATGTTCGGATATGGATGGGGTGTGGGTGTAGGGCGGTGTGGGATATGGATATGGGGCGTGGGTGTGGGTGTGGGATATGAGTATGGAGCTTGAGTGTGAGTGTGGTGTGGATGTGGATATGGATCTTCTATTCTTCGTCATCCAAACCCTCATCCACATCCCACGCCCACATCTCATACCCACGCCCTCACCGAAGAACGAATCAATTGTAAACGCGTAAATAGTCTTTGAGAAAATTCTGTTAAATCATATTTTGTTGGTACTAAAGGTTTATAATTTTATTATTTATACTCCATTGACAACGGCTAATATATAGAAATCTTTCAATGAACACCATAAGATAAATCAAAGGTAATTGTGTTAAAAATAAACGATGAATATCAGATTAGATCAGTAAAGTTCTATTCAATAGTAGACAAAACTCTATTCTAAATCATATAGATACACAAGTTTTTAATAGATAATCTCTTACGAACTATAAACAAATCATTTAGAATTTGCTGACGATTTGATCGGGACACCGTTATTGTTGAAAGTTGAAGATACTCTCATCACCATCATGATTAATTATATTGCTCTTTCAAAAAATGATTCTGTCCTTCGATTATCAAAATTATTAATATTCTAGATAAGTTAATTTTATCTAGATAAATAAATTAAGAGATATATATTAGAATCGAACTATTTCATTTCAATGTAATATACATATACTTGAGTCGGTTAGTCATTCACTACTATCCAATGAAATAAAATTTTTAAAAAAATATTCGATTAAACAAACAAAAATATGTCTTTTTTCGTAGAGTTTGGTTGTTAATTGTTGTATGTTAGGTTTAGACTTGGTGATATCAATATATGAAAGTCAAAATTCGTGTTAAATACCATTTTCGTCCTTTTATTATAAAAATAGATTGTTTAGATATAATCTATCAGGACAGAATTACCGCTATACAAAGAAAATAATAAAACTGACAAAAGCAACACAAAAACTAAAAATAAAATAACATAAGTGATCTTTTCAATAATGTTCTCTTCTTCTTCACCTCTCTATTAGACACATCCAATAGTTAAGAAATAATCCATATGATTTCGAAATATCTTTATTGTAATCACCATCTGACGTCAACAATGAGCAGAATGAAGAATTAGTAGCTAACTATTGAAACAAATATCGTGACAAATAACTATTCGATTACTATTCAGCAACCAACAGACTTCACTAGTACCAGTTCCTACTACCGCTATCTAACCATACACTTGGAGCTGATCGACATGAACCTCCAAATGGATTCCATCGGTGATTTCAACCGCTAAGAAGATCATCGACTGTATCCATTTGGCCATATAGTGTATATTTCCAATCAAGAACAAGAGAACATCATTGCTGAAAGATACTTTCCAATGTTCAATTGCCCAATTTTAAACTGACATAAAATAGTTAGTGAGAAGAGTGATCTTGCAAGTTAAGTGTAAATTCTAACAAAAGCTTCAATTTCTCGACGACAAATTGGACAAGATCTTAATGAATGTCCACATGGAACACACGTTGCTAAATGGCCACAAGGTATACAGGCCAATCGCTTTTCTTCTGTTAAACATAGCACACATGGATTGGTTGTCGATGAATCACTTGTTTGATTCTCGTTGCTTATAATGGAAGTTGTTGGTTTTTCTAGTTTTGTTTCTTCTTTATTGATAGTTATTGTTTGTTGTGATGAGAATTGAGTTGAATATGCTGATTGTGATGGTGTTGTCATTTCTACATCAGAGATATTGGATGAACTAGTAGATGCCAATTGAGTAAGAGTAGAAACAGTTTGCTGACGAGCGAGAGTTTCTATAATAGAATGAGAATAAATAATAATGAAGGTTTATTTGAATTGAATAATCAACATACGTGCTCTTTCTTTTTCAGCGTCTTCTTGAATTTTTTTCATTTTTATACTTGGTATAATAATATTTTCTTTTTTACCATCAATATAGTCAATTTGTTTTTGAAGAATTATACAAGCCATATGTAAATCTGAATCACTTACAAAATCATCTTCTAAAAAAATAAATGCATATAGGAGATAATCAAATAAATATTTTAAGTTGTAATAACTTACGTTTTATTCGAAGTTGATCTTCCCAACAACGTTTAATAATAGATAATTTAAAATTTTTCGATAATAAACTTTGTGAAATCGGTAGATCAAGTCGAGCAGCAACAAAACGTGATAAAGTACTTTCGTCCGGTATTAATAATTGTCTACTATTTGAAGTTATATTATCACCGGTCATGCCAATAGTGGTTACTCTCTCTTTCGATTCGTTTCCCTTGGCACGTTCTGTTAAAAAATTTTTATTTTTATTATTATTATGTTTTCATTCAAATTTAAATTATGAAACAAACCTTGTTGGACTCGTTTAGATTCTTGTATTTTTCGATAAAGATCAGCGCCACATAATTGTTTTGCATAAGCACAATGTGGAAACCATCGAGCATGTTCTATCATTGGATTATCATTTGGTCCCCAATTCTGTAATGATCCATTGCAGTAAAAACAAGTAACAATACTTTTAGTACCAGTATAAAAGAATCCAGCTCTTACAAGATCTTCAACAGAAGGCATTTTTTCATTGGACCATGTTGCAAATGATGCAGTCCGTTTTGGTAATTCTGTATATGCACTATTGCATGCAGCCGTATGAACAAATTCATTGCAACGGAAGAGATTAAGATTATTTGAAGATGATGATTGATTTTCTGAAAGAGCTTCGACTACAGTTTCATTAACAATTAATATTGATCTTGCTTCCGGTCGTATTAATTTGGTTTTAACATATATACAATTTGGAGAAAGAGTTTTATGAACTTGCAATGGATCATCAGTGTGTGGTGTCCATTGCTGACAAATGAGATTACAATAAATGCATATTACTCGATCACCGACGTTGCAATTGAAGAATCCTGCTTCAATCATTTGTGATTGAGATGGAATAGTACGATGCGGCCAATGGGAAAAAGTTCGCTTTCGTATTTGTTGAAGTTTATCAGTTTCGAAGAGATTATTTGAATAAAAGTTTCCATGACTAGTCTCAATCTTCTGACGTTTTGATGGGCTTTCCTGCTCATCTGATACTGATCGATTTCTAACAGTAGCTATTGATGGGGATGAATCGGTACAAACAGGACTTGAGAAAGAAGAAGAACATGAAGAGATTCTTAGTGAATTTCGTGAGTTTAAAGAACGAATAAATGGACAATCAGGCTTTTGAGTTGAGTGAACAATATATGGAATCATATCGGATGTCCATTGAGATATCTCAAGACCACAATCATCACAACGAGTTGTGTTTTCTTGGTCTATATATTTAAATCCGGCAGCTTCCATAACAAAATGTGAGTGAACACCTCGCTTTTTTTTTAGTCTTGAACATAAAGCATCAATATTTTTGATAACGCTGTTATGGTTTGATAACTCTTGTTTCGTATTATTGTAGGAATATTTTGAGAAACACTCACTGAAGTCCAATTTGTTTTTCAATATAACTGGCTCGTTATTCATGTATGTATTCATTATTGGTATCAATAATTCAGGAATCAAACTCTAGAATAGATAATATGCACATAAATACAATCAATCAATTGGTTGAAATATTCTCATTGTTTCTACGAGACAGAGATGGGTACGAATTAGTGCGCACCTTTTCAAACCTATATTGCGTCCGGTTCAATTTCAAATATTTTAAAGTGTCAGATGCAATTCTTTTGAAATTTTACATAATGTGACGGTGATACTATAATGTCATCATAGATGAACAAACTCTTTCTCTTTACGATTTCTTTATTTGTTCTTCAACATTGTGTCTATAGAAAATAGTTTTCCCACTATCTTTATTCATTCTTTTACTATGTTAAAGAGATCAATTTTAAAACATTCCAGTAGTTTTTGTTTTTTAAATTGTTTATTTTTGCTTCCTATTGGATTTTCATTTATTTTAAAATTTATGGCGTTTCGTCAAGCGAAGTTGACTTAATCGATGTACACAATGATATAATTACATCCATATAAAATTTGTGCATCCAACATTATTCTCTTTTTTTTTGCTTTCGTTTTACTATTTATTGATAATGTAACGAACGAAGAGAAAAACTCAAAAAAGTAAGACTTCTCTCAGTTTCATTGTCTTATTCGTTCCACTATCAATAAATAGTAAAAGGAAAGCAAAAAAAAAAGCGAATAATATTCTATGCACAAATATTATATGGATGCATACCATTCTACCGTCTTATGAGATCAACTTCACTTAATAACACATACGAAATTTTAAAATAACTAAAAATACCATAGAAAGATACAATAAAAAATTTAATAAACAAGTCAATATGATCTTCTTTGATGTTCGTCATCAATTACAGTAACTACTAGGAATGCACCAGTGCCAGTAATAGCTTGTGAGTCGACATTACTGGTCAACTAATCCAGTATAATACTATTAATAGTGCATAACAGTCACGACTGGAGCCTGAAACACACAAGCTCAATTAATCTTAGAAAATTCGATCTTTTCAAACAATAAAAGCTTATGAAACACTTACTTTCATTTATATCATCAAATGGTACAAGAATTATTTACTAGCAACTTTATATATATATATACGTACAGAGTGGGTAAAAAAATATCTCAATAAACACAATACTGGTTTTTTCCTGATTGCTAATGATAAAAGCATTACTTATAGTGAAAGAAAAACAATGGACCCTCTGCAGTGGTAAAAACCGTTTATATATTGCCTTTTTGTCGGAAATACCAAGTTAAAGTGTCATTGCAAACAATGATAAAAAAACAAGCCTGTTCTATTACAACATACTTTTTGGTGGGAAAAAACCAAGGAAGAACACGCCATTAATAAGTGTGCAAGAGAACAGAAAGAAAAAGCATGCATTTTTACATAGAAACACCTATAAAGCGAACGATAAGGGTATATAGAGGGCTGCAACGCAACCTACCAAGTTACACAGTATGGTGAGCACAAAACAAAAATACAACGTCATATAAATCTGATGTAAATAGAAAAAATTTTTTTATCAATTACCAATAGATTTATTTCTAAAAAACAAAAAAAAACAAATTATGCATGACCTATTATTATCAAAATGTACCATATGTCATATTGTTTTACTTCCTATGATTAATCTATATCATGATTATATGAGTACAGTCATGTTTATGATGTTAAAGGAAGTAGATTGGTAGTTTCACAGAATCAAGTTACATCATGATTTTGTCAATATAAATGATGGGTGTGGGTGTGGAAGTGAGATTGTAGGTATGGAAGTGTGGGTGTGTGTCTTGTTGTTGATACTATTATTCTCTTGAGTCACACCCACACCCTTCTTAGCAGGTTTGTTTTCGTGCACATAAATCTTTTCTTTTGTACTAAATTGGTCTGGTTTTTGTACCCGTAGAGGATATATGAAACTCTTAAAATTTCGTAGGGAATCTGTATCTTCTTAGTATAGAATATGTTTCACAGAATGCATTTGCATTGTTATTGATTATTCTGCACAAGAGTATCTAACGATTTGCCTGCATGAAAATGTTAAAAACAGCATGTTTTGGTTGTCAACATTTGTTGATCCATCGTCTGTTCACCTGAATATTGATTTTGCATTGTTTATCTTGGATGTTAATGGAAAAAAACCCCACTGCTGACAGTCAACAAAGCGCCCCATTTTTCATTTTCTTATTGAGTCTTTTTTTGTACAAATGAAAGCAGTCCTTCAAGTGTCCCTTGTGCATAGGCATCCACTTTCCGCGAAAAAGCTGTTAGCACAATCTCTTGCGAGATTAAAAATGTGAAACACGATGGGCCGATTGTTACTAATTAAATGGACATCGTTTTCTGCCATTTCTTTACGATAGATTTGTAGCTTATCATTTGTCTGATATTTCAAAACTACAGTTTCTCTGTAACGGTCTGTGGAGTCCCTCTGTCACAATCTGTGATGGTTCCTATGGTTCTTCTATCACGGTCTGTGATGGATTCGGAGTTTCTTTGTTACGGTCTGTGATGGGTATGAAATTTCTCTATCATGATCTGTGGGGTAGAGGTGGCCGGGGAAGTGGATCTAAAACTTCTACTCTATACACTTCAACACTCCTTTGAGATCGTGTTTCACAAAATGTAAAGACAAGGCATGTGCATCAATCAACTTTTCGTCTCTTCATGGGAATTACTCATGTAATAAAAAGAACATGCTGTAATTCTTGTAAAAACGGATGAAGAAGGTCCACGGTATTCATTCAAACACCGCTGTAGTGATCGATGCAACTGGGCTGACAATTCGCACACGGAATGCTCACGAGTATATTCAACACCTTGATTCGATCGTGTTGCGTTAAGGAATACTCTGTACCTTTATCGTCTGCTTTAAGAAGGATATAACATGTCTTTTTTATTGCTTAATCCATCACCATAAAGAGAGGAAAAAATTGATCGATGCACATGGGTGTAGGTGTGGAATGAATTAAAACCATGACTCACACCCACACCCTAGACTGACAATGTGCAATATTTGATCATAAGATGAGTTCGTAGTGATTGGTTCTAGATACTACCTGATGGAATTATTAACATTATTTCAATAAAAATACTCGGTATTCTTTCATCCCACCAAAACCGATATATTGCTTGAGATTACATAATGCTATTATATTTTTCATAGAGAGACAATTTTAGTGAGACTCAACTAAAACTTTGACTCACGCTCTGCAAC
This sequence comes from Rotaria sordida, assembly GCA_905250125.1. Lineage (NCBI taxonomy): Eukaryota > Metazoa > Rotifera > Eurotatoria > Philodinida > Philodinidae > Rotaria > Rotaria sordida. The sequence continues at coordinate 34,229 of CAJNOL010000894.1, forward strand.
CTTCCGAACATCATTACTCTAGATGACATGTAAGTCAATCGTATGTTAGGTTTTTTCTATTGATTCTTTTGTCGACTTTTGGAATAGATATTGTCTTCGTACTGCTACTAGCGCTTTTGCTTGTTAACGTCGCCTCGCTCAAATCATCAGCATCCGATTCACTTTCCACACGTATTGAAACTAATCCAATGCTACTTTTTCTTCAGATCAGCGAAGAAGCTCACAGCTTTCTTTCAAATTCGAAACGTTTCGACTGTCTATTTGAAGAACAAGAGTCAGAGGAAATTTACATATCAGAACATCAAGAAGAGAAAAAAGGACAAGGGAAAAGAGCTTGTGAAGACTAACAACGTTCAAGGAAAACCACCAAGGTCATTGAAGAGACTTTCATGAATATTGAGTGAACTTCGCTAAATTTAAAGCTCTCTCTTTATCTTCTCTTTGTTTATTAAGAATATGTTTATTAAGAATAACTCTAATGGTTTCAGTATTATACAACTTCATAATCTGCAAAATAAATTATGTTTCTTCAATTTGAAATGTTGATGATAAATGAGTGTTTTTTTTGCGAGATGCCAATAATGATACTTTAGTTGCTCTCTCACAATGCATCTCGATTTCGCTACGAATCTCGTCAGTAATATTTATATCATTTGTCAAGAATTTTTTTTCGAACAAATATTTTATCTGAAAAATATCTTAAGACTGTGAGTACATCAAACCATGACTAATTTCAACTTTTTTGGAGGATCTTATCAGATGCTTTAATATCTATTTTGATTCAAAGAAAATCGGAGAGTAGCGGATGTGGGTGTGTGAGTAGGTGTGGGTGGGGTGTGGCTGTGGCTGCGGGTGTGGGTGTGGGTGGGTGTGGGTGGGTGTGGATGTGGGTGTGAGTATGGGTATGGGTGGTTGTGGCTGTGTATCAAGAATAGCCACACCCACACCCACACCCTTATTCTACCACACATCTCTTGGGTGTGGGTGTGGGTGTGGGTGTGGGTGGGTGTGGGTGTGGGTGGGTGTGGGTATGGGTGTGGGGTGTGGGTGTGGGTGTGGGGTGTGGGTGTGGGTGTGGGTGTGGGTGTGGGTGTGGGTGTGGGGTGTGGGTGTGTGGATGTGGGTGTTTGAAGAGACTAACCACACCCACGCCCATACCCACACACACACACACCCACACCCACCCACACACACACCCACACACCCACGCACCCACCCACCCACACCCACCCACCCACACCCACCCACCCACACCCACACCCACCCACCCACACCCACACCCACACCCTACACTCACATCCACACCCACGCCCACACCTCACACTCACATCCACACCCACAGCCACACCCACACACCCACACCCACACACCCACACCCGCACCCACACAGATCCACACCCACACACCCACACCCACTCTTATTGAGATACGACGTCGCAAATATAATCTGTTATGTAGATTAGTTCTGAGGGATTTGTATAATAAATACTTATCTTTTAGATCGATTAGGTTCCAACCGTTTTCAATAGACAGTACAAGCTCAAATTCATGAATTTTAAAAGTACTACAACGATTGTTTGGTTCTAAACATAACCCATAGTTAGTTTCTAACTTTGGACTCTTCATAGAGAAATCTTGGTAACTCGCGAGGAAACATCTTCCAGTGCTAAGTCGTTTCTGGCTTTGGACTATGTTCATTTGATGAGTACTGATGAGCATAGAAAAAGTCTAGAATGATTTAGTTTTTCAGGCCTTCGTTCCTATGATATCGAATTTTTACTGAATTTTTCAACAAAACGCCATACTCCTCCTCAGATCACGTTGAAAGGTGGATTTTTCGTTTTGGCTTGATATCTTGCACAGATAATGCTTTCAATGGAACTAGTTCATTGTGAAAGTTCCAGCCTCTTCCGTTGCTTCTTTCGTGATATACTAGCAAAAGCACAAAATTTGCTTTCTCACACAACAGAATTTTGAATATCCATATCTCACGATAGAAGCAACAAAAAAGGCTGAAACTTTCACAGCGAACTGGTTTCATTGAAAACATTATCTCTGCAAAATTTTAAGGCAAAACTAAAAATTCAACTTTCAACGTGACCTGAAGGAGAGCACGGAGTTTTGTTAAAAATTCAGTAAAAACCTATTTTTTCAGAAATTTTACGAGTACAAGAGCCTCAATAAGCACAGATAATCAGCATTAAGTGAGAAGCATAATTATATAAAATATCAAGTTGTTAGCTTTATCAATTGTGAGGATTGCTCCTGGTACCCTTTTTCTGCCTACTGTAATCCACACCCACACCGACATCCATACCCTGAGTGTCGGTGTGGGTGTGGGGGTGCGGATGTGGGTGTGTGGGCGTCAAATGAGAGAAGAAATACAACCACAGCCACACCCGCCCACACCAACATACCCACATCCATACGCTCACATTCACATCCACGCTCCACACTTACACCTTAGCCACTTCCACCCTCGCACCCTGTCTTGAAATAAGAACATCAAGTCTGCCCCTGTCTATAAGCGATGTACACGCCATGCTTTTACCATAGTCATATTTCAGAATAGGAACAATGAAAAGATTTGAAGCTTTCACAATAATCTATACTCGTTAAGACCTATCTCTGTGCAAAGTTTCAAGTTGAAATTCGAAAGTTAGATTTTTCGGTGTTCCTGAGGGAACCGCAGCATTCTGTCAAAAATACCATAAAAATGTAGTATCTCAGCATCAATAAGCTATAGGCTCGAACTCTTTTCAGGATATTTATAACTCATTAAGAACTATATGATGCATATAGTCTCGACTCAAAAGCGATTCATCAATTCTGTGTTCCCTCGTTAGTAAGAATAAACCTATCAAAACAACAGTTCGATAGCTTGGTTTAATTTTCATCGCTCAAAACTTGTTCCAAATTCGCTTTTTCAGTGATTTTCTACTTTGATTCAATGATACCATTGAAGTCATTTTTGCTCACTACATTTTTCGGATAATCTTATGGTTTTAACCAAAATATTTGACTACATCTCGATTGCGGATACTTTTTTGCCTAATAGCGGAAAATATCCGTATTGTAGAATGAAAACATGTTTAATACTACATGATTATTGTCTTGCAGCACAAACTTGTGTGAATTGTATATCGTAATTATTTCGATTTTCTATAGAAGACAGGTCGAAATTCTTAAATCTAATTTTGACCTTTTCATTAATAAATAATATATCTTTGCATTGACACATATAGACATATGATTGTGGAATGATAATTTATTGTCTTCCGATACATCGTACAATTAGTTGCTCAGGAAATACAATACTTTTTTGAAAAGAACATAAAAGTTTAAAATGAAAATTTGTTAATCATTGACAGAGAATATTAAACAACAACATGATAAATGTCAATAGCCAAGCAATTCTACTTCACTATAGTGAGCAGCATTGGATATATTACGTATGGAAGTGATGAGAAGACGATAGCTCTTATAGTAAACGACATTGTTTGATATTGTTTCTGTCACACCAAGCCTGTATCGACCTGGATCAGAATTCAGACCACTTGAACCATTGTATATTAAAGTCCAACTTGAGCCGAGTAGAAGTGCAGAAGAAGGTTGATTGCTTCCTTCTACAGTTATTGTCATCGGATCGCGTTCTGGAAGACCATTAGCAGTATAAAATCGTATACCTGTCAGTAATGATCCACCTCGCTGAAGTGTTAGATAAAGGCCAGTATTTGCACCACATCGAGATGAATAGATAGCACTCTGATTACAAATGCCATAACTAGTATATTTAGTAATATTATTCTGGTCAAAGACATGTTGTGGTGTTTGAGTTGGATTATAAGTGCCAATACTGTTACCAGGGATCGATAGACTGCTACTACCACCAGCAGTTGTGTTCCATAGGCCATAGATGATTTCATTTGTACCAGTGAGTAATGTCATACCTTTTCAAAAAATTAGAAGGAAATAGAATTTGTCAGGCCTTTCTAACAAGTCATCTAGTGACAACTGCTCAATTTCACTGCTCTTCTTACATACATGGCGATTAGACGCTCTTTCTTTTCTCTCTTCGCTTTTAGCTTAGATTACTCTCCTGTTTGAAGAACAGAGGTAGTATCCTCAAACGCTTTTCACCTTTGATTTTCTTTATACAATGATTTCAAATATGAACTCTCAAAAACAAAAAAGATATAATAATTTCAACAAGAACAGAAATGGACGTAGGGATGAAAATATGAGGATTAATGATGGTAGCAACCAAAACCTAATCTGTACACATCAGCATGTATCAGCTTTAGTTGATGAAAAACCAGTTATTAGATCTAATGACGCACAATAGATTGAAATTATTAAACTTAATGGTAAATTATACATTCCAGTTCAGCATGAACATCTTCGTTATGAAAAGAAAATAAACAGAAATGTTTACAATGAACCTCCACTGACAAAGATGATGAATCATCAAGATAATAACTCGAATTATATCCACGGTAATTCATTAACACTTGATAATATTACTCCAGTAGCTTATCCGAGGGAAAGCAACAATATGGTAATTACCCAAGGAAAATCTTTGAAGATCGTTTCCCAACGAACAAACGCTCCGAAAAGTAATTTTATCCAGCCCATGTCTACGGATTTTTTAATCGAAAGCTCTATCAGTCCTGAAAGTATCAGATTTGAAGAATCTTGTATTTTTCCTGAGTACATCCACTGGACGAGTCTCAGTTTCCTTCTGTTTTTCCTAGATGACGCCATTCTCTGTTATAAATAAAAGAAATTTCAGCTTGCTCCATCATAGACTGTCTAAATCGTATACATGCACAATCTGGAAAATCCAGTCGACTTTTTCGCTTGTACAACTATGAGATTTTTATAACCAATTGCAACTTATATTAGGTCTCTAAATTATGTGTTACCTCAAAACTGCAAAGTGATATATACGATTAGAGTGGAAAACAATATCAATTGTAAAAACCAAATACATACCTGTCGAAGTGGAACCAGCTGATTGTACGATCGCTGAATTATCACTGCCCGATTTCACCAACAGTATGCAAAAAACAGCGAACGGTATCGCACCAATGAGAACGCCCACAAGTAGACCCTCAGCGAGTGGTGACGTGCAACATTGCTTGATTTTGAGGAGGGATAACATTCTGCAAGAAAACAAAATAATACTGGTTCATTAAATGGGTGGTTACCTCTTTCGCTCTTGACTGCTCAAACGCCGTTGATTGCTATCTTGAAGTTGAGGGTCAGAATTGTTGTTTATGGGTGAAGTAGTTTGGGTATGAGGAATGTCAACCTGTTCCAATGACCACTCACTCCAGGGATGCTGTCTTGAGCTCCGGACGTTCATGATGGCAATCTATATGAGGCAATAATGCTTTCTAGATGTGTGCACACTCTTTGTGTTCTATAAATATCGAAATTCATCAGCCACCTACATATTTTATTTTCTGGCAATCATAATACAATGTTTGCGAATGAAGAAATAATTTGGTTGGATATGTTTTTTCAACAGTGTGCAAATCATCATTGCTTTTTTTCAGCTTCAATTCAATTAAAACAACATGTTCTCATTTCTCAGACTTCACGAGTCACATAAAATCTATTGAATTATAATAGCATTGCGACGCTATTTAAACAAAAAGTATTAGCTATACGAAATAAGTTCTATATGGCATTGGTATTGTTACATAACAATATAAAATAAAGTGAAGATGAAAATGTTTCAATGTGCCAGATGTCGATTTGGCTGTCTAAAACGAACTGTTCTTGATTCACTGATCATTGTTTTAATTTGAGATCACTTTGATTGATAATTGAATTTGGGTGTGGGTGGGGGTGGGGGTGTGGGTGGGGGTGGAGGTGTGGGTGTGGGTGTGGGTGTGGGGATGTGGGTGGGTGTGCTGATGTGGGTGAAGAGAAGACTCACACCCACACCCACACCCACATCCACACCCAGTAGGGTCCTAATCCTTGCGGCAAGTCGATTTGAGCTTCCACAGGTGCAAATGCAAGAGCACTATTGTAATTTCTAATGTTTTCCCGGAAATTTCTTGATTCAGCATCGGTTCCTTGTAGAAGAGCTTTAACTTCATGTGGATATGAAAGCAGTTCGGGAAATCGAACAGATTCATAGTAACAGCATAGGTTAAATTAATTCTCTCTATCAGAAGCGCATCCACCTTTAAAATGTAGAGCATTGCAGTGTTTACACGGACTATCCATTGTCCCATAATAACTTTCAGCCGGAAATTCGTCTCGAAGTGCAGCTACATATAAAGATGAGCTTCGTTGTCGATGATGATGTTGATGAAAAGCGTTCTTCACTTGTCGTTCACGTTGTTCATCATCAGTTTCTTCATTTCTTCGTCGTTTTGCTCGTGATGCATCTTTTACTTGCCGTTCACGTCTTTCTTCATCCGTTTTGTCTTATCATCGTTGTCTTTCTCGTGATACTCCTTTTCGTCGACGTTCTTGTGTTTGTTACTCTGATTCTTGTAGACGTCCCAAGCGATGTCTTACTGTATCTTTCTGCAGTCGTTCCTTTCTGGTTTCTTCGCTCTCTTGTGCACGCCGTAGTCGAATCCTTTCGGATATTAGAAGAGTTTTCATCTCAGGGTTCCATGTGATGTTTTGCGTGTAAGTTGCTTACCAGCATCGCCCGAATGCAAGATATTCTCTTGGGCATGTACTGTTGATATTCACTTTTCATATTCATGATCCGGAGTAGAATCTTCTGGTGTATTGGTCATCGTTAATATTTAAAAAATGATCTGTTTAGAACTGCGATGGGTCTATTTACACCCTCTTGTAGCCTCTCCCCTAGAATCTTCGAGAAAATTCTCTTGAACTGACTATCGACCACTGATGACTCATGATTCATGGCTCATGGCCATGATGTACAGTCAGTGAAAATTCTCGAATGTTCTTTGCCCTCTAACTGTTGATCATTGACCTTTGACCTTTCACCCTTGATCCTTGACCTTTGGCCTGGCACAGACATACACACACAGACGCACACTGAACATTATATATATATAGATTTTATTACTTGATCTATGATTAGCAAGAACAGTACATATCGCATCAGCTGTTCTATTCAAATAGGAATTTCATGTAGAGAATTCTTTTGTGGAACTCACATATGTTTTCGAAGAAAATAGTGAGTGTAAGTTTTAAGTGTGAGGTTTGGCGGCTCCCCCCCCCCCCCCCACCCACCCCCCCCCCCCCCCCCCCACCACACGCCCCCCCCCCCCCCCCCTCCCCTCATTACAGACCATAGCAACGAGGCGTCCCCATTACAGACATCCCCCACCCATTGCACACCATAGCAACGAGGCCTCTCCATTACAGACACCCCTTCATTAGAGACACCCCCAGTTACAGACAATCCACCATTACAGACTTTACCAATGGAGAATAACCGATGTCAGATTTTCTAGAGTTTTTTTTTTTTGAAAAATTGGTAAAGTTATAATTTTGAAGACTAATGAACATCATGGTTTGTGAGTTGATTAATATATATAATAGTACGTAAAATCTGCCATAGATATCATGGATATGTAAAATGGACTTATTTGCCGATTCAATGATTATAATAATAAGAATATTAAATTAAAAAAAACATGAATTAAAAAAAATGAAAAATAATGAGCGAATAGCAACAATGCAAACAAAAGATAGGGCGCCCGTAGAAAAAATAAAAAATTCCTGTTTTAAATTTAGAAATAAATGTAGAAATAAATAATAAATTCTTGCTCTTGTCATCGGTTATTAGTGAAAACAACTACAGCCGACGAGAAATTTTTCAGTTTACGGTTGATGTATTAGGATAGCAAAGTTGAAGGATATACGTGAGTTCCACATTTCAGCTCCGAAGGAGCTGCGCTAACAAGCTTTTTTATTCATCTTGTATGTATATACTTATTTTATTTACAGATTGAAGAAGGGCACAGTGAGAAATACACAAAGTATAGATGATTTCGCAAAGTGTGAAAAATATTGTCCATCGGCAGTAAAACTTTCCTCTAGTGTAATTATGTTGCACACTAATTCGTCATGTGAACTGGTAATAAAAGGGTCTTAACAGATAATTTTCACCATAACCAAACACTAAATTTATGTACCTCTAATAGCAATAATAATGAGCGGTTCATTGCGTTTTGACGTTAAACAAAAATTTTTCAAATATAACGCATCTACACAATATTGCTAGTCGCGTCACTCAGATTTATGGGAGCGTAATTCACAGAGTAGATAGATGAATAACGAAAAAAAACATTTTTGAAAATATGTAGCAATACCAAGATATCTATTGATTTAAGTTCATCTACAATGCTAACTGAAAGTCTGTTAGATGCTTTTATCAAAACTCTACATATCAGTCTTACTATGCATTCAAACAGTTTCGCATGACCAGCTTCAGTCTACCGCGTACCTGTCCGTTTGTTCCCGAAACTATACATATTTCTGTCTATTGTCTTAGATCCTTTATAACATATACAGCTTCCCCTTTCTTCGGTAGATTCAGGTTGGATATTGCAACAACCGCACATTCACACACCCACATCCGGAAATCGATCTAGGAGTAAATCTGAAACGATATTTGTGAGATTTTATCGGTTTTCCACGGTTATTTCGTACTCTTGGGAGTAAGGAGGGATCTAGAGCGATGATCAACCCCTGGAATCGATAGAATTCGTCGAGATCTACTTGGAACCAATGAAAGTGATATCGGAATCGGTTTAAGAGGGAATCGGGAAGAGAAATACTCGAATCGGTTGATAAGATATCCTACGTAGACCAAAGAAATCACAGGTTAGTATAAATTCAATCATCTTCTTTGATTTTGGTCGAAATATTATCATACATTTAAATTTATTACAGATTATCTCACCAAGACGCATATGGTAAGCTGCAGCAAATCAAAAAATGATGAATGAACAGATGGCTATGTTGGAACATCGTCTAACATCGAAACAATTACCGTCGGCATCTACTCTTCTTGATCATAAGTTAGATAATATTGATACAGTATTTTTAAAATCAAAAGCACTTATGGAACAAAATAAAACAACTAATTTTTCATCTCATCAATTTAATAAAATGAATCAATTGAAACATGATATTATTCATCAAAGTGTTATAACTGACCATCAAATGGTACAGAAGTTTATTGAAATTGTATGTGATGAGAAACAAAAGTATTCTTTTAATCAAAAAGGTGACGAATCTCCATCTCAGATACAAGTCATTGTGACTCAAGCTGTTGAGAATCGTCGATTACATATGATTCAACATGCCAGCTATATAACCCAATACAAATTCGCAACATACTTCAAAAATAATTCAACATACCAAAAACAACAAATCAACCACAAACCATGCTAACTAAATTAGACATGGAAACAGTTCACTTAATATCGATGAGAGAACAATATTTCCCCTTTTTGCTGTATCAACATAATTAACATCTTTGCGTTTTAATATAAACATAATCTAGCTACACGTACAATTTTAAAAACTATATTATACATCTGTAGTCTTCTAAATACAGTTAGGTCCCATCTCATTACCAAACAATAGCAAAGTCTGTTAAGAGAGACCATCACTAACGTAACAAATGCACAACAATATTAGACCAGCACCACATAAGTCTAGCAATCAGCGAATATCTAGGATAAGACACTGCATGACTATCTGCTACTTAAAACATACTCTTTGACATTTCAAAACCTCATTCTTAACATTAACTATTTCAATTCCCTAATTCTCATATGTAGATTATTATACCACTTTACAAGATCTTTGAATAGGATCGAAATTATGATCGTGGTAGTTATTTTTCCATACTCACCCATATTTTCAATTCTAATTTAGTGTGGAGAAAATATTTCTAAACGAACTATAAATAATAAAGAAAAGAATAACTAGTGCAACATGGAATGCTTGCCAGGTGAAAACGAATAGTCAATGATCGTAATTTTGCTTATTCTGTTGATTGCAAGTATTCATTTTTTTGTTGCGTTCTCTATATTTGTTGTCAGGTATGCAAATGTCGACTGGATGCAAGGGATGTGACATTTGATAATGAAATACTGGCTTTTACTCATACTTTTTTCTTTTCTGTCGTTTGAGCTTTAGTGAAAGAAGATAATTTCTCTTGAAGCCACTTGCACTACTTAAGAACAATTTTTAATCATATTTTTCTTATGAGTATCAGCTATCAATATTTCTTTATAAGTGATTAAAAACTACTATATATTCCTCAAAAGATGGTTAATGCATTCTAACTTAAGAAAGATCTTATCGAGATATTATGCGTTGGTTAACATTCTTCTATTCATATTTTTTTTTACTTTCTCTTTGATGATATCTAAATAAACATAGTGGGAGAACGGCAAAAATACTCCCGATCCTGTCTCAACCATTTTCAACGTTTGTGACACTCGCACTCGTCCTCGCACTCGCACTCGTACTCGCACTCGCACTCGCACTTGAACGCGCACTCGTACTCGCACGTGCACTCGAAAAAGTCCATACTTGCCTAGTTTTGTGACTAACACAAAGGTAGAAGTGAGAGAGTATTTTCATAGTATCCTATCCCTATTTATACCAGTATCATCCAAGAGTATACAAAAAAAAATACAAGTAAATCATATAAATTTATGTAGAAGGATGGTAACTCAGTCCATGATCATGATAGAAGCTCTGACAGTGGTACTGTTGGTATCGATAATTATTCCAGTCATCAAAGCGACCAACATTTCACCGATGGCTCAAACACAACAAGGCGTTTATATTGGGCGTCAAGTAACAATAAATGGCACGAATGTTAACTATTGGTATGGTATACCTTATGCTCAACAACCTGTCGGTAACCTTAGATGGATGCCTCCT
>CAJNOL010000894.1:49336-85119 GCA_905250125.1 Rotaria sordida
CAGAGGAAATTTACATATCAGAACATCAAGAAGAGAAAAAAGGACAACGGAAAAGAGCTTGTGAAGACTAACAACGTTCAAGGAAAACCACCAAGGTCATTGAAGAGACTTTCATGAATATTGAGTGAACTTCACTAAATTTAAAGCTCTCTCTTTATCTTCTCTTTGTTTATTAAGAATATGTTTATTAAGAATAACTCTAATGGTTTCAGTATTATACGACTTCATAATCTGCAAAATAAATTATGTTTCTTCAATTTGAAATGTTGATGATAAATGAGTATTTTTTTTGCGGGATGCCAATAATGATACTTTAGTTGCTCTCTCACAATGCATCTCGATTTCGCTACGAATCTCGTCAGTAATATTTATATCATTTGTCAAGAATTTTTTTTCGAACAAATATTTTACCTGAAAAATATCTTGAGACTGTGAGTACATCAAACCATGACTAGTTTCAACTTTTTTAGAGGATCTTATCAGATGATTTAATATCTATTTTGATTCAAAGAGAATCAGAGAGTAGCGGATGTGGGTGTGGCTGTGGTTGCGGGTATGGGTGTGGGTGGGTGTGAGTATGGGTATGGGTGGTTGTGGCTGTGTATCAAGAATAGTCACACCCAAACCCACACCCTTATTCTACCACACATCTCTTTAAAACAGTAGTCTTACCTCGGAAAATCGTTAGTAGAGATGACATTTTAATTTTAGATTGAAAAGTTAAGTAAAAATAAGGCTACTTTAAACTTTTGTTTCCAAAAATTCAAAGTAAATCTTTTGTAGAAATGCTTCTTTGTAAAGAAAAAAGTTGTTTTTTCATAAAAAGCGAAATTTTTGTGAAAAACTGATCGTTTACAAAAAAAATAATCTTCATGGAATAAATATAATTTTATCAGAACAAAATTCGCATCTATTAAAGAACTATAAGGCATGAGACAGTTCTCTAATTCATAAAGCTACCACAAAGGAGATCTTCGAGTGAAACTTAAAAAAGTTCTATTCTTTTTTTCCCTAGTTCTCCTAGGTCAAGTTACAGATATGATCTGATGAGGGTGTGACTGTGGATCATCTCTTCATCAACAGCCACACTGACATCCCAAATGAATCTTTATCGTCGAAATAGTACATAGACATTTTACATGAATTATAATATTAAAATCTAATAGATAATATGCAGAAATCGAAGTATATTAATTTAATCATAGTCTAACTCGAATTAAATCGAATCCGAATAGAAATTTTCTTATTCGTTTTAATATCTAATTCATATTCTATAAGATATCAGTGGTCCCATAACTCGATAACAACGCTTGGATTCCCGTACAACCCTTATACTTCGACTATTTTTCACTCATCAATCGGATAAGTTTAGTGGATACAACGACTATACAATAGATCTCTTTTGGCTATTTTTGATATATTGAAAAAAAGAATATCTTCCTTGACACTAACATCCATTAGAGTTTTTAATTGCTTGTTGAACAGCAACATATCCCTTCACATCATAAATAACGTGTGAAAAAAGACTCGATAATTAGAAATAACAAGTTATTGATGATGAATTACATAATTTCCGATGGAAAATCATTTAACACCATAGAAATAAACGATCTTTTATTTCTCTTCAACACTTCTGAAATAAAAAAAAATCTTTTCTATTCTATAGACTCTGACAAGAATATCCTTATGAAAGAAGAAAGGTTTTATACATTGCAACAAAATTCATTTAACAAATTTACACGAGTAAAGTTTCCTTGTTTTATCATTTGTCGTCGTTCTATGCTTATTTTATATTATACTTTCATTCTAGTACGACACAATTAAAATCTAATCATTTTATTTTCATTATATTTATAGAACAAATTTTATTTTTCTCATAACAGTTTTGAATATTTTCAAGAAGGAAAATACTCTTTCTTTCATATAAGATTTGTTTTCCATCGATACTTATAGAGTTTCATCATTTCAATAACTATTTTAAAACAATAGAGAGAATTATTCAAGATAAGATTTTTTATATGACTGTTAGACGTCACTTATTTCATTTTTTTCAAATAAAACATTGATCATTTCGAGTAAAATTTTATGTTTAAACAAAATTGTCTTTTCAATATTGCTAACCATTTATTAATGAGAACAACTATTGTTTAATATATTGAGAAATAATCTTTGAGTAACTGTTAGTAATCGTAGGTTTTAATTCAATCTCATATCTATTCAAGACAGATTGAATATTTTTCTATTTTTTTTTGAAAACACTATACTCACCTTATTATCAACACATCTGTGTTATTCTCTTTTCTGTAAAACAATTTATTATATTCGGTAAAATTAGTTTCACGGAGATATTAGCTTAATATGCGCTAAAAGTCAAATCGTTGTCACATGGTTAATCAATTATTTTCTGATTTAGTTTGGTATATATTCGTATCTATCTCAAAATATAGTAGATAATTTCTGACAATCATATCTAGATAATATTATATTCATTGTCTCTACAACAATAAACTATGAGACATTCGTTTTTTGATGTGTTCTCACAAATACTCTTGTGCAATTGTCGACTTGAATCCATCAGTAGAAGAGATTTTATTTTTCTCACACACAAAATCGGACAACTTGTTGCTTTTATAGAATATAGAAATAGTTCGAATCTTTTCTAATTATACTAGTCAAATGTTCGCCAATTGACGACATTCCACATCACTTTCTCCAATGAACTTCTCCAACTTCGTCAATTTCCATCTGTTTTTCTTTTTATGTGCTCTCACATATTTGATGAAGAAGCAGTGCGTTCTCCATTCATAAACAAACGAGCCAATGCAGTATTAAGCTGGCTCTTCTCTTGAGATATTTTGTAGATTGATCAATGTCTGTCATGACACGTTCTCCTGGACGTAAACTTCAGGCTACAAGTCCAACAGGAAACTCATCTCATCCATTAGTGCAATAGGAAAAAAACAGTAGGCGAAAAGACAAGCAACGATAACTACAATTTTTGAAATATAATAACAACCACTTGTTCAGCAAATCCAATCGATAGTTCATTTCGATAGATACCCGTAAAAAATATCCAAAGGAAGGATCACTTACTGACACAACATCGTCATTTTCTTATCTTTTTAGTGGTCCTGTTGGCAGAAGGAAAAAAAAAGACATTTTTGATTGAGACTTGTCGATTCTATTGTCAAGCTCATTATCAAATTGTGCATAAATAGGTGTCATTATCTTTTTCTTACTTTATTTTAGATTGCTATTTTACTGTAAGTTAGTAGTCTATTGACTTCTCTCTTTGTTTAAACTTACACATTTTTCTATAGGATCTATTCATATATGATCATATCTTAATAGTATCTATTGAAGTCATATTGATGAAATTGGAATAGTCCATTATTTAATACTAAAAACATAACTAGGTAGTTTTTTTGCATTCTTTCATACTAAATTTTAAAGTAAAACACATTTTATTTCCATTTTCAAGATCTATAAGAGACTTTTTTACGTATGAATCTGATGAAGATGAAATTGATAATACTTGATTATTTGCTAACGGTTATTCTCTTTGGTTGCGTTCGTGCAAATATTTATTCTGTAAGGTACTCTCTGACTAGTAAGGGTACACAATATATACCCAAAGAGCCAAACGATCTATTCGACTCAATAATAGTGCCTTTTGGTTCGTCGTCCATTCAATGCGCGGAAGCTTGCAGTATAACATTTCCTCGTTGTCGTACGTTTGGATTCAATTCATTGACATTAGAATGTCAACTATTCGAAAGTGATATGACTACTGGACAAATAAATTCTTCTCCATTATCACGAGATTCTCTCGTAGGCATAGCTCAATTGAGCTCAGATATGTATACAGATTATGGTCATCCATGTTCTCAAGATAACAATAACATTTTTCTCATATGTACAAATGGTACTTTTCAGTGTCCATCACGAACATTTTTTCAGGATTCGATCTGTCGACGACAAAAATCCCAAGGTGAATCATGCACTTCGACAATTGAATGTCGAACTGATCTTAACTATTCTTGTTTACAATTTTTCAAATGTGGACGTAAGTTCGACTATATTCTATTCAATATTATAATTTCATGTATTTTAGCTTTATCAGTGCTCGAAGGTGAGACTGTTGCTGCCTATGAAAATGGTACAGCTGGAAATGATAGTATTGGACTCGATACTCCTCTTTCAGTATATATACTATCAGATAATTATTTTTACGTCACGGACTCAAACAACGCTCGCGTTCAACATTATTCTTTAGGCTCGAAAATTGGTAGAAGAGTAGGTGGTGATGGTACAGTTGGTTCAGGAGCATCTCAATTGGGAAAACTAGCTGCCGGTATCTATGTCAATAGGAAAACTCAAGACTTATATATTGCTGATAACGCAAATCAACGAGTCCAACTTTGGCCAATTAATGCAACCATAGGGTACACAGTTTTTGGAAGTGTATCTACTGGTCTCAATAATATTATCGGAATTCGAGTCGATAGTCTAGATAACATTTATGTCTCCGAATATCTCAAAGGTCGGATTGTTCGATGGTCATCAAATACCACCAACTTGACTGTTGTTGCAGGTAACGGTACATTAGGTTCAACTGCTGAATTATTAAATTCACCGCGTCATATTGATTTGGATACCAGTAGCCAATATCTATACATAGCCGACTGCAACAATCATCGAATACAAATGTGGCATATATCAAACAATGGAAGTCTAACAGCAGGAAGAGGTATCACGGTTGCCGGTGGTAATGGAGCTGGTCCTGAATCCAGTCAATTGAATTACCCTAGAGCAGTAGTTGTATCGTATAAAAATGGTGCAATTTACGTTAGTGATTCACACAATAATCGAGTTCAACATTGGGAGATGAATGCCAGTTACGGTGTGACGATTGCCGGTAGTCCGAGTGGACAATCAGGTAGCAGTGCATCTCTATTATTCTATCCGACAGGTCTCGCACTTGATCCTAATGAAACTTATCTCTTTGTTTGTGATACAGGAAATAATCGCGTTCAACGTTTTCGTCTCATTTAACATTTTATTAAAATTTTTACAATTGATCAAATCAAGAATTCTCAAAAACATTTAAATATTTATCGTTCATTATCTTTAGTTGTAGTTTATGTATTTGTCTATAATATCTCTCTAGACACGTTCACATGCTTGTTTCATTTTTCGTATGCATAAAAAACCGTCAATTAAATATTACTCATACTCTCAATGTTCATATTTATTTTCCCATATAATAAAAGTTTAAAATTCCAAATATGAGCAGGAACCAATTTTTGAATAGATTCAATCTGAAATAGAATCGTCATTGATAAAAGCAGGCAATCAACATTACTTTTAAATATTTTTCAAATTGATGACAACTTATATCTTGTTATATAAATATATTCCTATGTAAACTTTTATTTTGAATTCAATATAGAAAATAAACACTGAATACTACTATGAAACTTGACTAGAACCATGATCTTGTTGAAATCTATTTATGTACTATTGTTGTTTCTCATTTTCTAAATATGAACGACATTCTTCGACCATTTCTTTTTCTTTTTTTAAGAATATTGATAATATTCTACATGAAGTAAAAGTTGCTTGAAAAGTTGAAAATACATAAAAAGATACTTTCTGTTAAAGAATGTTTTCAAAATTATTGAAGAAGTAGAGAGGAATTATCTATTCGTACTATTAGTGAACTTCAATTTAATGTTGTTAATTCAGCTGAACAAAATTATGAACTTGTTCCTAGCAACAAACAAATTCTAATAAGAATGGTTAATTTTAAAGATTACTATAGAAAATATTGTGAATATCAGTGTGGATGTAGAGTCAGTATTTTTCAGCGGTTGAACAGAATAGCCACATCCATTCTAGGTTTTGTGTCTCACAGCATGACAATATATGAGAATACAAATTCTCAAATTCCAAGTTTTAGACGACGTGGAGGTTATATTCTTTTCAGAATACAATTTATATTCGCATTTGCGCGCAGGTCTCCTTGAAATTTTCGATTTTGATTGTTTTTTTTAGCAAGTTGTCTAGAAATTTAGATTTCTCGTCTACCGAGAATCTTGAAGCAACCTTTATAGATAATCGCTATTTTTGCACAATAGGTTTTCTCTGATGAAAAAGGCAGGTTCGCAAATTTTTCATACATGTAATACTTGAAACTTGAATTCAAGTATTCAACTATTCAAAATTCAACTTCTCAAGTGTTTTGCGGATATTCAGTGGGAAAGCGCGTTTCCCCACCTAACACACCTTTTATTTCAGCGTCGCGGCGTGGGGGCGCGAAGCGCCGCGACCCATGCACGTCTCTGTGTACACCATTATTCCTACTCAGTGCTACATAGTAGCTCAGGCTTCTCACACACTTCTTGTAGCATTCCAGATAATGTCTGAAGCATCTCAACCAAAACCTGTAGCATTCTAGAGGATGCTTGTAGCATCATAGGTGATACTTGTAGCATCATAGGTGATACCTGTAGCATCATCGGTGATGCCTATAGCATCCTAGGGAATGCTTGTAACATCATAGGTGATGCTTGTGGCATTCTAGGGGATGCCGGAGGCATCCCAGACAATACCTGTCGATGTTAGATGATTCTGGTGGTATTCCAGACGTTGAATACTTGAATAGTTGAACTGATAGTTGAATACTTGAATTCAACTTTCAAGTTTGACACTACTGGTTGATATATAATTAAGGGAAAATATTTTTCGTGATATTCAACAATGATTAATGAATCTTTTCATAATTTAATTGAATGTTTCGCAGAATAAATTTGATAAAGATTCGATATTTAAAAGCTAATTAGAATCGAATTGTTTATGAAAATATTGAATGATAATTTATCAGTAGAATTTCTTTTTTCAGATTTCTATGGTTTGAATAATGGGATTAAATTTGCTATAAAATGCATTTGAATTCATATTCTAGTCAGTGTACTTTAGTCAATAAAAAAAAAAGTTAGTAAAACTATTGGAGATTGTTTAAACTTTTTCATGAACAATTTTTTGAAATTAAATATTCGTAAGGAATACGCAACGATAACATATATCTACGTTGAATCGTTTAACTCAAGACTAAATTTGAAATAAATCCATAAAATAAAAATAATAGAATGAATATTTTTGAATAGAACGAATTATTAACTAAAAATAATCACTGAACTATTTACTATGTTTATTCGATCTCTTGGATTTTGTGAAATTTTATTTATTGTTTAGTAAAATTTTCGCATCTTATTTCAATTTAAATCACTTGTTTTCGAACAATACGAAAAGAAAATACGAAACCCTTCCAAACATTGTGTTGTAAAAGAGCATATTATTTTATGAAGCTTCATCTGCTGTCTAGTCTCGAACACTTTTTTTTCTTCCTAACAAATATGATCGACGTTGCGTAATTACGTTAAACATCTCTTATGTTGTGATACATTGATTTTGCGTTCGACGCTATTTCTCGAATAGTAATTACTCAATATCAACTCAATGTCAACTTAATATACTGATCTGTTGAAACAACGTACGAAGGTCCGAAAGTGATGGTTTATCTAAATTTTCTATCAACTGCACACCTAACACGTGTAACCTAACATCACCATCACTACTCATGACCTTCTTTTTTCATTTCTTCTAGCGTTGTCTACAAGTTGATGAAATGAATGCGCTTATTTTTCAGTGTTTATTTTTAAGCATACTGTTTGAATTTTTTTTGTGAATTCAAGCAAATATTAAAATCTATATATACCAGGAATTTCGGAAATAACTTACCAAAAGTTTTTGTGTTTTATTTCACCATTGACCAAAATTCATCGATTAATTTTCGTCTGTTTAATAGATAAACAAACTGAGTGTTTTTTGTTTCTAGAGACAGGCTTCAAAGGCACTATTGAAAACTAGGACATTCGAGAAAAATAGCAAAATGTAGCTTGTTACCTATTTCCTAAAAAATTATGACCGAACATTTCTTTTCAAATTACTTTTAGTTATTGAGTGATTCAAATCTTTCGACTATTGAAGTCTTGAACAGTCTTTTTATAGAAATTTATTTTGTCATGCCTTCAAAACAATAAATAACAGAGTATCAGGTCACAATTTAAACAATGAAAATCTATGCATAATTGATGAGTTTTCAGGAAATAGGAAACGCACTATATTTCGATATTTTTCTCGGAGGTCCTAGTTTTCAACAGTGCTTTTGGAGCCTGCTTGTAGATATAAAAATTCGATTTGTTTATCTATTATACAGAAAAAAATTAGTCGATGAAATTCGGTCTTTTGTAAAAACTTCTGGTAGGTTATTTTCGGAACATCTGGTAATCGAAATCAGTATAACTTAGATAAATGACTGTGTTAAATATATGGCTGGTCAGTTTTTTAGAAATCTTGATGGATGACACTGTTTTCTCTCGACTCTAAGGAGGGTTATATGAAGTCAAATGAATTTGTTTGACTGTTTCACACTTTTCGGAAACTTCTCTATGAATTTTCGATCATAGGAAATCCGAATATGAAGATAGAATTTTTAAGTAGGTTTTTTTGAGTAAAGGGATGAGCTGTTTAGAAAAACTAACGAGTGTTTTATAACGCTTAATAGATGGTAATCAGGGTGTAGGAAATCGGAACAAGGGGGAAATAGCAGACTCCACGTGACTCGGATTCTGCTGTTTTCTCCTTGTTTTAATTATCATCGTAAAATCTTGAAAAAGACGAATACGAAAATATAAAGAAAGACTTAGTTTTATATCAGGTATTAGTTAACAGTTTTCTTTGTGTAGTATCTTGTGTGACAAATACTATTCAATATAGTGAATCAACGAAGAATTCGTTTGTGTAAAAATTTATAGAACAATAAAGAAATATAGATAATATTGGTTGTCATTAAAATGTTTCGATTAGAGTATGGTTTCACTTATCGAAAATTTAAAAAACAGATTCAACTGCCAGACTTTAATTGACAATCAATTCATTCGATGTGATCCAATTAACTAGACTGATAAGAGTTGCAACGAATTTTATCTCTGGTTAAAAGGAATTCAACAGTTGAAATCTATTTTCTTTAAGATAGCTTTTTTTCGTCCGATCTAATCCCATACAAAGCTCTGATCTTACACATAATTTGAATATTAACCATTAATCTGGACATTCTAACAAAGGATTATCTTAATATAGAAGAATGATTAAATTTTATGACGTTTAGTATTTGGAGAGAAGTTTTTGATTGCATCGGCTTTTCTATTTTACCTCAAAAGAAATGGTAATCCAGTTCTCTTCGTGAATATTGTTTTTTTTGTATGCACTACCTTATAGTCGATTTATGATAAATTAACGGCCTGAGTGTGGGTGTTGGCGTGTCTGGGCGGGGTGGTTGTGGATGTGAAGAGAATATTTACTCCTATAGCCACCCAAACCCACCCACATCTTGTAGATCGAACTATAGCTGACTTGTATATGTCTCTGATGATATCATTATGATCTATATGCTGGTGAAGATCATAGATCTGTCACCTTTGATGTAGTATGATAAGAGGATGTGTATTATTTTCTCATCGATCTCCTTTCTAATACATACATCATTTTGGTGTTTCGGAAATTTGATTGTTTTCAAAGTAATCCCGTCTTCAAAGAGTTAATCAAATACGGAAATTAATCACTACATCATATCCATCATATTAATTAGCCAACAATCTAAATTATATTTTTCCTCTTATAGATTTTCACATCCATAAAATAATATCTATTTGGTCCTATTTTGATGTCATTATTCAGTTTTTATTTAGATTTATTTGTTTTCTCCTATTATTGTAGTTTTCTATTTCAAGAACATCATCATCTAATTTTTTAGAAAGAAATCATTAACAAATAGTATTGCATCAACATCATATATTCTTTCATGAAAAAGATTTTTCTCTTGTGGTTAACTGCGGTTTCATCAATCAAATAATTAAAGTATTGGAAGATGCAGACTATAAAGAGAGTTCTTTTTTTTTAATCAAGAAGCAACGAGGATGACGACAACGATCGTTCTGCTAACAAGAAAACGAAGATAGACACTATCACAACTGCAGATGCATCAAAACAAACCGATGATGACTCTACAAATGTAGATAACAAGACATTGAATCAACTCAAATTTATATGAGAAAATCTGTCTTTGACATGAATTAATACTTACTACAAGAAGATATTTCTATGAACTTAAACTTTTTTTAAAATTTTTTATCAATTCTCAAATTCACTGTTTGTTTATTTTCATCTCTTCCTATTTGTACGGCCTCAGTTGCTCGAAATTTCATTTTATCGAATATTTTCTTTCGATTTCGGATCAATTAATTTTATTACTGTTAATCCTAAACCTGACTCACACCCTCAAAATCGACAACTACGATAGATACATGTCATAAATAGGAGATATTTGAGAACGATATCTTTAATCGATCATCAAGATATTTTTATGATGTCGAGAATGAGTCATCCTTGAATTAGATCTATTAGTATATAGTAATAGACATCACTTCGAGCCTTTGATTACACCCTCACCTTCAACAGCTACACATTGTTATGCCTATTTTAACTGAAATCCAATAGATCACCTTGAAATATTTGAGATATTTTTGCTTCTATTTATTGGAAGTTTGAAAGATAGAATATCAACTTGACCTTCTGTTGTTCTTAAATTTTGAATAAATTGTATCAAAACTACCTGACGAGTCTTTTTGAGAAGCAAAAGACGAAACTCGAATCGTAGCAGCTCACTATAGATACTCATCCTCAAGAGAAGGAATGTTAGAACTTTGTTTAGCTATCCTCATTATCAGATGTTTTAGTACAATATTTTATTCAAAGATTCATAATCAGTATAATGATTACATTGAAGTTTAAAATTATTGATAAATAAGTGATTCAAATAAAATCTATAATAAAGAAGTAAGCGACAAGACAAGCAGAATAAGAATGTAAGCGTGACAACATGCTAAAGAATTCATTACGCCAGACACTATTAAAATGTGTTATTGGATTTCAAATTTGATACAATGAGAAAAGCCAAATGATTGTAGCAAAACATCCAATAAAAGTATTTGTAACTTAAGAGGTTCACGAAAAAAAAACTCAGGGATGTATCGAGGTGCTTGTCTCGACGGTTTGATTTGATTGACATTGACAGGTATTCAAAAGAATAAATACAGCACCTCTTGTATCATCCGAAGCGAGTATATCTTGACAACCATCATTATTAAAATCAGCAACATCAACCCAAGTATAAGTACCAACGAATCCTGTAGAAAATATCATTTGTACTTCAAAATTTCCATCTCCATATCCAACTAGAATATATATAACGGAGCGTAAGATGGGATTAACAACAATGTCCGAATGACCATCATTGTTAAAATCACCAACAGCAATTCTTGGGTAATTTGTTCTATTTCCCACTGGGAACTTCGCTACTGGACCCATAGTTCCATTACCATAGCCTAAAAGAACACCTAAACTATTTCCAGAATTATACGAGACAACGACATCTGATCGATTATCACTATTGAAATTGCCAATAGCAATAAAAGATGAATAATAAAAACCATCAGTGAAAGATGTCTTTTGTTGTTCAAAGGTTCCATTACTACGTCCAAATAAAATGCCAATATTTCTGGACATAATATTATTATAAACAATGTCTTGGTAACCATCACCATTAAAGTCAGTGATGGCAACTGACGATGGATTTCCATTGCGTCCTGTATAATATGTCGTCCGTGTTGAAAATGATCCATTATTATTTCCTAATAATACAATAATAATACTATTCGATGGATGGACGACAGCAATATCTAAATGATTGTCACCATTGAAATCAAAAACAACAATTTCTCTCACATTAGTTTTGTTTCCCAAGAAGATTGATACTACTGGTCGAAATGTTCCATTACCATGTTCGAACAGAAGATAGACATAGGCCTTATTTTCACTGGTAAAAGCAAAATCAAGTTTATTGTCTTTATTAAAATCAGCCGCAGTAATAACAAAAAACCAACTGTTGAATGATCCTACCAAAGTCTTCATCTCTGCAGTATAATTTCCTTTACCATCTCCAATCAATACATGCATACTATTGGTATAGTAATTGAAAAAGGCAACATCGAGTAGACTGTCACCATTAAAATCACCGGCAACGGGTGATTTAAGACCAGCAGTCGAACCACTTCTATATCTAGTTGTTGCTTGGAACTGTAATTGACAATTTGGTACTAATAAAAAGGAAATAATCATTAGTTTTTATTAAAGGATAAAAAGATCTGAAAAGGAATATGGACGGGCTCAGATAATGTTAGATTGATCTGAACAATTTTTTATTATTTAATGATAGAAGAAAATAAAATTGATATTAATATGCTCACAGTGTCTAGTTATTATCGTAGTTGTTGTTGTTGTTGTTGTTGTGCTTGGTATTGTTATATTTTTGATAATATTGACTGTCATTGTTGTCGATAATGCTAATAATAAAAAATAAAATTCAATCTATAGAATAATTTATATATTGATAAATGTGTTTTATCAGAATTTCTATATAAATATTTGTCAAAGTAATGAGGGAGAGAGAAATTGTAAATATGTCATACTTGTTAGAATAACTTTATTTTTTTCCAGTTGAGCAAGGTGAATGGAAAATTGTATGAGAGCTATTATTATAAACAATAATATAAAAGATGTTAAAACAATCTTTAAATACCATCGATTTGATGAGTGCAACGTTGTTCTAAAGAAAACAACTATAGATAATATATGAGATAATAATAAAAAATCTATACTTAGATAAAACACTTGTCAGCAATGTCTCGTCATTCGAAAGAGAATTGTTAACATTTATGTTATTAATTTCAATAGTTATCATATTGAAAGAACGTGATGGTTCAATAATATTTAATTGTTTCTTTCGATTTTTATGTAGTTTTGCTATAATTCGAACTAATTTGGGAGAAATCCATTGAAGAACAATTGTCAAACCACCTTGAAGACCAAGTAAAATCGTTATTATATAGAGTATATTGAATTTTTGAATGTAAGTATATGAACATAATAAAGGTAAACATTGTTTATAATAGGATGAATAATTTATTGCTGTTGCCCATTGTTCAACAAATAAATCATTGATAAGTTCAGCTACAGTAGTATTGATTGAGAATCGACTCATATTTATCTCAAGAGGAATAATTTTATTCGTTGAATTGGTATATCGTTGAATTTGATTAATACATGATTGATCATAGAAACATTCAAGAGTTGAAAAACGTAATGATTCACTTGGTGTACAACCCATTTTCAAGCCTTTTATTGAAATTCTAGAAGAATTTCTTTCAATAAAATTTGCTTGAGTAGTACAATTTGGATATAATCCACAAGAACAATTATTATCATAGATTATTGCTTGATTAGATATATAAGGATAGTAATCATTGTTCCAAAACCAAGTCGAAATATATTCAAAATTTGTTTCATAAGTCGATACTATGGCATTTCCATGATTGATACTCCGAATTAAAAAGAAAAGATGAGCGGATGTTTTCGGTGCACTTGATTTACTCTGTTCGATCAATAAATGAAAACGTGCATGAAAATCTTTTTCTGATAAAAGTTCTGAAGTAATGAAAAGTGACGTCAGAAATTGTTCAATTGAATTGTTCACTGATTGAATGGAAAATAGACATAATCCTTGAAGATATTGTAAATGAGCAGAAAGAAAACGACGATAATCTCTCTTTTCATAAACAGTAAGATTAGGAACAAGACCAGTTGTTATATTGATTCGCCATTGATCCGAAGTAAATGAACTTGTACAAATCTATAATTAATTAAATAGAACTATAATAATCAATATAAAATTTTCTCTTACTTGATGAAAAATTGCTTCAATTTGAACAAATTGTTTGTATTTTGATGCAATTACTGAACATGAACACTTTAATTTATCTTGATATTCTTTTTTAAGTTTATTGTACAAATAAAAAGATGGTTTATCAAAAGTTTTTGTTATAATTTGAGGTCGAACAATAGTATATAATGTGAGAATAGCAAGACCAATTATAAATAAAATAATATAAAGACGTGTTGTCAACTTTCCAAGATATTTGGCTATCCTTCGATCAACATTACTTCCAAAACATCGTGATGGAAATATATTTAGATTGACTGCATCGGTATAGAAACGCAAGACCAAATTTCTAATAATCATCTTAAATTTATTGAATCTACTGAGATGAACTATGAATAGAAATGAAATATCTTTTATTTTTATTTTTATCACAAGACAAATATAATCTTTAGACTGATTACACTAGAGAATTTCTCATCGAATTTGAAAATTTCTTTTTGTATTAAATTGAGAATTTTATCTCAAAGACTCGTTAACTGACAACGATCTCTAGAAGATTATAGTTCTCTTTCTAAAAATAATCTATTTAGAGATTTCTTATAATTATCTAACCAATGATTACCTGATTGTTCTTGTTTTTGTTCTTGTTGTCTTTTTCTAATGAACCTTAAGAATAAGTAATACATAAATTTGATGAACCAAGGTGTAATTAAACGTAATGAGATAGTAAGACCACGAATCATGGATACTAATATTATTATTACTTCAATAATAGTATTTGCGCGAATCCTCTGAGAATAAGTGCAATAAGTTGGCGCACATAATTTATAAAACTGATTATATGAATATGATGGATTCCATTTTTCAATCATCATCTCTTCAATTATCATTGAAATTGAAGTATTTGGAGGATAACGACTTAATGTTGGATCATAAACAAGAGGATGAACATCAAACCATGATGGATATTCAATATTTTGAAAAAAACTCTCTTTTATATAATTCATTAGAATTGGAAAACAGTCTGCATCTGAATAGAAACAGAAAAGTTGCGAAAATAGAAGAGAATTAAGCGTAGAACAACCTGCAATTGAGCCTGGTACTATATAATCGATGTATGCATGAATAAGAGAATCCCATACATGATCCATTTGGTAAATAGCAACAGGACTCTGACAATAAAAATTTGTAGCACAAATACAGTTTATCGATGATAAATTGACATAACGAGTTCCAAGCAAATGAAATATTACCTACAGGAGAAAAAGAAGGATCCCGTTCGTGTACATAACATTTGTGCATCATCTAATGGATATTTCCCGAAGGTTACTGATTTACTATCCTATCTATACCCTATGATCTCTTTAAAATAAACGGAAGTGTAACACAAAGAGGCATCTACTTGACTTTTACGTTATAAAGAAGATATACCTGTAATGATCGTTCATTAGTTATATTATTGGTTCGAATATTTCCCACTAGATTTAAATTTGGAAGAGCATTCCATGAGTTTGTTCTTGATCCCATATAAGGCTGATCTACTTGCGTAATAAGATGTCCTATATCAATAAGAGAACCAAAAGCATTTATTGTCGATTTAAAAAAGTGATCGAGCTCTTCATTTATTTGTTTATCAAACTCATTTTCGGGCAGAACACTTGAAACAATTAAAGATCGTAAAAGAAAGCGATGAACAGCGTCGTTGACCGTATTATTAGCCAGTTGACAAAGGTTAGATAATGAACTAAATTGTGAGTAAGCTCTGTTACGCCAATCTTCAGAAGTCCAATCAGCTACGTTTTTTACTATTGAAAGCCAACGATCCGTAACAAAATCACTCGAACATACTTGATGCAAGATTGGAGACAATGATATAAATGTTTCATAAGGTATTATCGTCGTCGAACAAGGACATCGAAGTGTATTCGAATATAAGACTTGTAAAGTGTTGTAAGTAATTAATGATGGACTTGATACCCTTGTTGTAACTGTTTCAATCCTCAGAGAATTGAAAATAAGAAGAATCATAAACGAACCTAGTGATGCAATAACATAAATGAATGTATTCATAGAGATATAGTTTTGATTGCTGTAACCTCTGAATGAGTTCATAATAGAAATGAATTAGAGACTAATTCTAAAGTCCTATGCGATATAGGAAAGATTTATACAGGATTACCATCTGGTCTATATAGACTTTATATAATATATATGAGTGAATTCCACCGATATTGCACCGTTGGCTTCCGACCACAAACTCGCTTATATGTCAACTTCTACTCAACAGATTTTAATAATTGTTTTTGTAATATTTCTTAGAATCTCTCTGAATTAGAGCACTTCAAGGTAAAAAGGTCAAAACGAGTGCTTTTTTGGACCACAGAGAAAAAGATGCTATTTTCCTCCTAAATATCTCCTCTTTGATTTCTCGATAACTATAAAAGATAAACCCATGACTTATTCTCTCTAACTATTCTCTTGGCGGAAATAAACTGTACACCTAGTTTTTGACAATTAGTTATCTAAAACATAGGATTTATATCTCATATTTATACCATAAATACAATGTGACAGTCCCTAACTATAAATCATATAATCGGTCTTTGACTGGAACAATTTGTTAAAAAACAAGACAATATTTTTTATATCATTTTGTGTCTTTGTCAAGGCACTATTTTTCTCTCCGCTAATCAGTGATATTATTGTTTAATTATCATGTGAGAGGAACGACATCTTCTGTTGTTATTGTATGAGAATATATTCAATAAAATACATCTAACCATATGCCTAAACTAGGAATAATTCCTGATTAGAAGAGAGAAACATAAAAAAAATGAGAAATGAAAAATAGTGCCTTTCAAAGACACAAAATCGCACAAAAAATATTGTCTTGTTATAGTGGTAGTTAGAATAGTACTAAGTAATAGAAATAAATATTTAAATATCTCTGTTCATTAGACTTATTTTAATGTTTATCAATAAGATAAGTATTTCCAGTGAAAATAATTATACCGATCAATAATATTAAATAGACACGTGTAATAATCTTCTGTTGTTTGATACTGTTTTCTGATCGTTGATCAGCTCTTTTAAACAAGTTTAATCGTTGGATTGATTGAATGAATTTATTCAAAACTGTGCTTTGAAATATTGTTTCTTTTGAATAGTCCTTTAATTTGAAGAATATTTTGACTAATAATGGTGAGATCAACCGAAGTATACAAATGAGACCACCATATAAACTGATGAAAACAGTTATTGCATAAGACAAATCTGTTACCTCTGTTGTTGTATATGAACATGATAAAGGTGCACATTCATTAAAATAGTTTGAATAATTCACTTCTGTTAACCATTCTTCAATAAAAAGATTAAGAAATTTATCGTATAAAGTTATATTTGCTTGTTTTGAAGATAAAACTGAATTAGTCAAATTGAAATCGAGCTAAATAAATATATTATCTTAATAAAGATAGAATTTTAAATTCTACAGACTTGATTAAGAGCTGGAAAATATGAGATTAGTAATTGAATACATTCCAAATCATACAAACAATCGAATGTACTGGCTAGAAGAGCCTCAAGAGGAGTACATCCTCCAAAGAATCCCTTGACAAGTGAAGAATTTGGTGTAGCTATATACCACATGGCATGACTATAAACACCTGTTGTAGATGGAGTTGGTAAGAAACCTGCTGGACTAATTGGATTTTGAATATCACACATCATCGATTCGACGTTCGCAGAGCCAAGATTATTATCTACATAATATTGTGTTTGTAATTGATTAATACTATAGTAACTTCCTTCGTTATTAGTTGAAAGCATTAGATTTGTATTAAGAGCCGAAACTATGAAATTTGCTCGAATATAAATTCTTATATAGTTGAGAAATGAAATAATTTGACTAGATAAACTATTCTTCAAGATATTAACAGTGGCATTTACTTCAGACTGAATTTGTATTTCTGGAAGTAAGTGAATGGTTATAAATTCATTATTATCAAAGTCAAGCTGATTTTGAGAGACTATATCTTGAGAGATTGAACAAAAATCAGCCACAAGTTGAAACTATACAATAAAAAAAAAAGATTAATTAGAACTGATCATTTCGATATTGAGTAAGATTTCAGTGAAGTTGGTATAGTCAGAAATATTTTAATTCAATCAATTAAAGAAACATTATTTGGCAAATCGTAGTTCAACTTAATATAATAGAATAATAGATTCTAATTATATTTTTTATAGGTTTCGAATAAGATTGATTTATAAATAAATATTGACATACCTGAGACCTAGCTGTTGTTCGAAAATCATTTGCTAAATAACTACTTGCGTTTAATATGTAGAATGCTTCAATCAATTGTTTATCAACAAAAACACTCGAACAAACAGAATGAAATGTGATTGTGTTGGAAATAAAGTTTTTATGAGGTATTGTGGTTGTCGAACATGGACAAGAAAGAGTTTCACCATGATTTTGATAAAGTTGATTGAAAATAATAGGAGTTATATTAGAAATAATCACTGTTCGAGGATGTGATCTCATCAACGTTATGTAGAAAAGAATATAGAGAGACACTGAAAATAAATAAAGAGAAGATGAAGAAATCATTAAAAATTTTACAAAGGATATTTTATCAAACTTTAAAGACTTCTTAAGTAAACTCTTCATACTTTTTTATCACTAATACGGCATATACGGTATCATTTAACGATTATATTTATAGTTGAAAACTCTTCTTCTTAATGAATGACGCCAAAAAATAATAAAATAGCTTGTCAGCGCAACTCCTACACAGTTAAAATGTGGAATTGACATATACCGTGAATGCAAAGCATGCGCCAGAATAAACAGAGATGTGTACAGGGCAAAATATTCTGTTTTAGATCCAAGCCTATAAACGTCATAGAACAAGCGCTAAAAATATGAAAACTATGCTATTCAATGGAGAAATCTCTGATCTTCACGTTCTCATAGTTGATTTCAGTAATTTTTCTGATTAACATCCAGTACTGAAATCAACTATGCGAGTGTGTAGATCAAAGACTTCTGCATCGAATAACATCGGTTTTACATTTTTAACACTCGTTCTATGCCGTTTATAGGCTCGAGTCTAAAACAGAAAATTTTGCTCCATGCACATCTCTGAGAGAAAACGTATTCGCTAATGTTTGGATTTTTCCTCCCTCCTAATTGCTATATATTACAGTAAGGACGTTCTTTTGATAATTCTATTTCTATGGCAACTTACCGGTTAATAATATTTCTCCTGTTTTTGTTATCCAGGAACCTATACTTGAACACTTGTTGTCTCACTTCCTCTCCGTGATTGTCATGCACTTTTCTCAGCCTGACTTATGTGCCTCTGGCTTGTGTACTTTTTACATGGAAATATTATGATGATTTCCCAGTGAAATTCAAGAGTTGCCTTGGTAAAAAAAAATAAAGAAATCACAATAATCAAAATGAAATGAGTATTATAAGAACTTTAAAAGAAGGTTCAAAGAGATTGCATCAATGAGTGAGCAATTAACAATGTGATCATCATATGTTATTAGTCAAAGCTACAATCAGTTACAATAATAAATAATCATTTCTCATAGTCCATCATAAAAAGTACTTCAATATATCTTTTTTTAAAAATTGATCTTCTTTTGAAAATATGAAATTTTAGAATGACAGGCCAGGCCGTGACTTGTCAAAGATCTTGACCTGATCTGCCTTGCCTATTCCAGCCTCAGAAATCACGGTCTGTTTGGATCCTTGATAGTGAGACTTTCTTTCTGAATTACATTATTGCATTTCCATTGATTTTTACATTCTTTTTTTGATTCACTCTCTGTCAATATTTTCTGAAAAAACAATAGTACGCACAAACGTATTTATTTCAATGATCACTTCGATTTCATCTCAAAGAAAGTTTTGTTGAAAGATAATAATGAAGTATTTAATCTTTGAATTTAGAACTAATAAAATCTCCCGACACTTACAAATATTTGAAAAAACTTTCATACTGAAGTTTGGAGTAAATTGTATTAAGGATGTAAATGCGAATAACAATGAATAGAAAAGTAACCATAATCGCCACCTATATCCTCATTCACTGAACCATATCTTTAAGATCTGCATCTCAGCTTCACACAAGTCTCAATTCTTTCTTTCAAGAAGATTCATCACTAAACATATATATTAAAAAGCTAAACCTTGCATGTTACCTACCTATGAGAAGAAGAACATACAACCATGTCATATATTTTTGATGTTTAAGAACAGTTGCCGGATCTTTTCGTTCATTACCTTCATCATCGTCATAATCATTTTCGTCGAGCATAAAAAGATTATAGTTCTTTCCTCGCTCATAAATCCAATGAAATATAACTTTAGGATTCATCGTTTATGATGAATCACTATTTACAAGAACAAAATACTCGTCTTGTAACTTCACAAACAATTCGAATGTGTTAATCTAGAGAAAAGCATTTTTTCAATAAAAATAAAAATAAAAAAAGACAGTAAATTATTAACAAAGTAGGCGAACAATTATGCAAGAATCATTAGTATCACAATTCATACAATGACAAACTCCTATTTAAAATAGCAACGACGAGTTCTATTCGAAGAAATGAGTGTTATAGTGTGGTTCACTGATATATATCCTGCTGGCGAAAATGAACTGTACATCTAGTTTTTGACAATTAGTTATCTAAAAGATAGGATTTATATCTCATATTTGTACCATAAATAATATGTGGCAGCCCCTAACTATAAATCATATAATCGGACTTTAACTGCAACAACAGGAAGATAAGGCTATAAGATCAATATGTTCTAGGAATGAGGATTATTAAATGTTCTCTTATGAACACTATATTGAAAGTGTTTGACATATATCACTATGAATAGGTATATACTAATAAATTAGATACGAATATTTTCAATACAATGCTCATAACAGAAAACTTAATAATCCTCATTCGTAGAACATATAGATCTCAAACAATAATAGATCGTTAGGACTATAAATGTACTAAAATTGATAAAAAAGTCACGTTTTTATGATAATCGGTTGAAGCTACATAAACAACAATACTAGAGGTATCCCATTGACTGATCATGCACATATATACAGGATGGCCCAAAAGTCATGCACCCGAAAAGAAATTGAACGTCTCCATAACGGCTCTAGCAAGCTGGCTGATTTTTTTACCACTAGTAAACGCATGTTTACACTCCGTATCCATAAAGACAAGACGAGAGTGAACCCTTTTTTTAAGTGTCACTATTAACTTTAACCAAAAAATTTTAATTTTTCACAGATGGAAAAAAAAACAATGTAAAGGGTGGCGCAAAAGTCACTTTACCGAAAAAAAGCTGAATATCTCCATTATGGCTCGAGCAAACTAGCTGATTTTTTTATCAATGCTAGAGGCATGTTCAAGATTTATATCCATAAAGACGTACCTAGAGAGATCCTTTGTTAAGTATGTTGTTTTTTTTCATCTGTAAAAAAAAGTAAAATTTTTTTGTTGCGATTAATAGTGATACTTAACAAAGGACTTCTCTAGGCATGTCTTTCTGGATATAAAGCTTGAACATGCCTCTAGCATTGATAAAGAAATCAGCTAGTTTGCTCTAGCCATACTAGAGATATTCAATTTTTTTTCGGGTGCGTGACTTTTGGGCCACTCTGTATATCTTTATATATATCTGCAAAGTTTCACAAGGAAAGTTCTTACTTTGTTTAGTTTGTTGAAAGCACAAATGTATTCAGCTCTGCTAAGGACCTGAACGTAATTTAGATCTTTCAATTCCTTGACTGGCTGATATCCTTGTGTTTCTTGATATCTTTGAAACCTTTGAGTTCCTTGAATCCCTTCGGCTCCTTGAGTTTCTTGAATTTTTTGAGTTCCTTGGATATCTTGGGTTTATTTACTCCGTCATATACTGTGGTTTCTTAGTGCTCGTACGTGTTAAATAATTTTTGAGTTCAAAAAATCCGCAAGAGTTCAGATTCACGGAATTTGGACACGTCTTCCGTCGAGTCCAACCTGACGACATCCTGTAGTCAGTGCTACCGTGCTCTTATTTCTAATAAAACCGTGAGAGTGTTTCAATATTTTTAGAAACACTTCACATCTCTGTGTAAAACTAATTATCATCATAAGTCTGCACACTAGATCATATATTATCGATGTTCTGAATTTTTGTTTATGTATGCAATATTATATGAATAATAATCATGAAAAAATTGTAATTACCCGGGATCCTGTTGGCATCCGGATCCAGAAACTGGTGAACCCGATGGATTCTACTTACCAGCCAACACGTATAGAACAAGATCTTAAGCTGCAGACGCTCATGAAAAATTATCAAAAGAAATTTCATCTATAAAATATTGAGTTTTAAACTAGTTTATATTATATGGTAAATGTCCTATATATTTTCACTAATTTATTATTTATGTTCGTTTTTTTTCTTATGCCCTATTTTCTTTTCTTTCTTTTTGAGCTCCATTAATATATAATATGAGTGACATTTGCGCCTGAATTAGGTTTAAAAAAAATGGAATGCATGACAGTTTGCCAAATGTATTGAATGAGACTATGAAGTCCGACATGAACCAATAGGGGAATTTCTCTTGTTGAGAGATCCTGTTTTATGATTTCGATGTATACTAGTCACAAATAAAGTAGAGAGAAATCTCGCTCAATTCATAGTAAGGACAGAAAAGAAGTTAGATACTCGGAAATTATTATTTCTTTACTTTTAATAGAACCGTTTTCAGTAAGAAAAAATGTAAGTGTTTTTCTCTAATTAAAAACAATGAAAACGTTATTTCGAGATGGCAAGAAGCTTTGTATGACTATTTGCTGTTAAGTAATACGTGGGCAATACCACTCTCTTTATAATTTTTTAATGATTTGTTTCAGTCTGTTAGAAAATATTTTAATTAAGTTAAATATCCTAACTCTATATTCATTTGTTTGTGTATTTAGTTATAAGTACGACGCTGTAATATACTAGAATCGAAAAAAAAAAGTATCATCAATAATGAAACTATCTGACAGATATATTTTTCTTTTCGCTTTTAATATAAATCGAAACAAAGATTGATTGATATGCTTATAGAAAAACTACCTATCAACTTTGTTTATTAATTGGCAAGACTCATCTCATCAAAATTACACAAAAGTTGACGATTTTATCACAACTTATGAGGCCAATAATAGTGAGATAATATCATGATTAATTCCTTCAATTGACGATTATTTTTCTGGTTGTTTCTTTGATTTTCATAAACTATTGCGATTATTAACAGATTATTTTTTTCGATTTCTTCTTTGCAATGAAACTATTAAATCCTGCATTTGTATAAAATATACTAGGTAGTAGTACTAGAATATATTATGGAAATAAGAGAGATAATCATCCATCTGCATAAAAGAAATTAAAAATATAATCTCTCTACTTTTACTTTCAACTAATATATTTACGATGATCACAGCTAGTTCCAATATTTCACTAGGAAACTTTGACTACATTTCACGCCCATCAGTTATCAGTTTTCAAACAAGTTTCGGATAGGGAAAAGAAAGATAACTTCTTATCCGTTGTGAATAATGTAAAAAAAGTTTTGTAATAAGATAAAACTTACTTTTAATATTGTTATCTATACTGATCCAAAAAAAAGGGAAAAATTAATTTATTTCAATAAAAAGTTTCTATGGCATCTGGAGAACGTAAAAAAAGAAAAGATTAATTAATTCAAATGAAAATTTTCCTTCCATTTTGTTAATGGAAGATCTAAACAAAAGGAAGCAAAATACTTGAAATATAAACGTACGGTTCATTCTAGTTTTGAAAATAACCTTAAAATAAGAAAACATTTAGAGTGACTGATCCAAACTACATCACCAATTTCTAAATTTTGAGGGTAAGACAAATTACAAATATTACAAAGTACGAAATTTCATCATTTTCTGCATTTTTATCGTCATCGTCGTTCTTTCAATCATTTTGAGCTGACCTATGAACTTTTTCAGAGCTGTCGAGGCTTTCACAGAATTCTATAGGATTGGAATTCGCTATTCCGTTATTCAATTAATCTGTAACTTTGAATACATTTTTAGGAGTGACAGCGATTCGACTTATCTAGTTTCTTTCCGATCCGAAAGTTTCCTAATAGATGATTTTTTTAAAGTTCAACTTCGTATTTTATTAGTCAAAGAAAACAGAAACAAAACAAGGACATAAACAATAGAAAAATTATTGTTTATGTCTCTTTTTTGATGTTTTTCATTTGTGCTGCAATCATCTGATTACATTTTTGTTGTTCACGACGAATGTATTGCTGTCATGGTAGATGGTGATCACCTGTCTCAGCGTAGCCAACGACAACCGTTGTTTGAATGCTCCTCAATCGAAAAAAAATCAAAGATTGAAAATACTATTTGACTTATCAAGACAGATCGACTTGAACGACTGGAACATTTACACTGACTGTCCAAATGTGGATAATTTCCGACAAATCATCAGTGTTTGACATGATGCTAATCTTTATTTATTTATTGTTTAAATTATTCCTTTTGTTGTTATTTCCTACCAAGAAAATATATCGAGATGAGATGATTATTACTCGTCTAGGGAACTATCGTCAGAAATCAGAAGAGAAAAATAGACATATACACAGAAGTTCTAGAGAACATATTTCAATTTTTCTTTTTCATTATGATGTCTTGATTGTAGATTAGAGAAGTAAATCAAGTCTTTTTACAGAAAGTGGAATCATTAAGATCTCCTTTGAGAATTTGATTTTAAAAAAGAGAAACTGTATTGAACAAAAACAAAATGAATACTTTTCTAATGAATTCTATCGGTATAGTTCCACGTTGAATGTTGTTTCAGTATACAAACAACCAAGTATGTATGATCTTTTCATGTCTAATCAAAATATGAATAATTGCTTCTTTAAGAAATTCAACCGTTAACTTATCAAACCTCATGCATTCTCTTTATCTCTATAAAAATATCTTCACTCCAACAAAACATACTTCCTTACTTTTTAATTCTATGAAGTTCCTAAGTTAAAAAGTGATCACATTTTCTTGAGTCCTTTCTATTCTATTTAAATATGTACGATATAATACAGTTTCTTTCTTTTAATCTTATGACAATTCAACGATGGAGACTGATATTCATGAGTCGACAATGTTCCATCAATTATTTTCGAACAATTTTTCCTGAATACTCTCTCTAGAAAACCTTTTCAGCTTTTTAATATTAAATATAATTCAGTTGTTCTGTTGTATTTTTAAAACTATTTTTAAAGAAAAGACCAAGTTCTAAATACGTACCGGAGATAGGATCGGTTTGGTTCGAAAAAAACACAGACCGATCCCATCTCTATTACTGATAATCAAGATTTCCAAGATGTTTAGTAACATCTTGCTAGTTTGTCCTTATTTAATACTGGGAAATATCTACATGAGTATTTCATGAACATTTAGTTACATTAAAACGATATTAGAAATGACTAATATTAGAAAAAAAACATATCTATTTATAGATGGCACATCTTAAATAAAGGATTTCTATAAAAACATCTGGATAAAATATAATTTCTATCATGTAAGATTCATGCATTTCTATATAATTATTAATTTTGAAATAAGTTAAATCAGTAGTTTATTTAAATTACTCTTCCATTACTACTAACGTTAGTACAAACCGAGTCCAATACGAACATAAAAAGAATTCAATAAGCTGAATAATTATTCCATGGATTTCCTTTATTGTAACAAATGAAAAAAAAAACACAAGTTGACATACGTATACAAAATTATTTTTCTTCTCATACAACAGTTAAAATTTATGTTCTGTATGTATGAAAAAAACTTGAAAGTTCATTATTGAATTGAGTAGATCTCTGAATTCTACAGAAATCAGATAATACTTGGGATTCATATCTTAAAAGTAACGTTTCTCTTGGTGTTTGGCGCTTCCATTATAGATAGATAAAATGGTCATCTTCTATAGGCATGAGCATGATACATAGGTCCAAACAAACGACGACAATTTGAACCTGACATATTTTCAGAGAATTAATAAATTCAATTATATATTGATTTGTTCATCTCATAAATTCTGAAATTACCAAGCCATTTCTATGTCTTATTGACATTCATGCGACTTCAAATTGTTTTCGAGAATTCTCAGTAGTCATATTCAATTTATTTCCGATGTTTTATTTTCTCCTATTTTACGTACTGTACTCAATGTATATTCGTATCAGATGAATTTCAAATTAAAGAGACAATCGAATTTCGAATAACTTATTTCGAGAAATTGTGTGATCCAATACGAATAAAGAAAATGACCTTTTATCAAATGTTATCATCTTTCAGTATGGCTGATTCAACTAAGAATTTAAACTATCCAAAATCTAGTTCAACTCAAAATGAAACAAGTCAATCAATCACATAGATATAATATATTTAAAAATTTGTTTCATCATAGTCGATTCTTAGATATTGCTCAACAATTAATTCAAACACGATCAATACATTATCTTATACGTAAGTGATTCTAGTGTCCTATTGTACGGATTTTTTTTTATAGACAGCGGTCGGAAAAAAAGTAAATGGCTACACTTAAAAATGTCACCATCTGATAGAGAATACTTTCAAGTATAAAAAAAAAAGTAGTTTTGGAAACTAACAGTTTTTTTCTTGTATCTGATATAGAGACCGAAAGATTTCTCGGAATTTATCAAAGAAGTTTTTGTCTTTTTTTTTGAGTGGAAAATAGTGACATACAGAAATCGACCAATTTAGGCAATTTTTTTTTGAATTTTCAATCAGTCAGAACAATGGTACAACTAAACAGTCAGACATTTCACTGCATTATTTTATAACTTTCTCCAGGAATGAGTTAGAGTTTTAATATTCCCTATATAAATTGTATTCCCCATTTGAAACTTGTGATAAAAAAATCAGCTCTTAACTCTTTATAGTTTTACTGGGAGATAGGCAATATCGAATGGGACAAATTATGAGTCTCACGCCAATGATGCCAGTGCTGTGCAAATTATTCAAAAATGGTAAAAGGTAATAACTTGCAGTTTTCAGCATTCGATAGTATCCAAATTGTTCAGTCTTTGTGTGTAGAAGAATTTGACTTAAAATGTTTATTGACTTCACAGTAGAATCAAAAGGAGATGGAACATTGTTTTTTTGATCTTTTCTGTAACCACTGAAAAGTGCTATTTTCTATCAGAGAAAGATAGATCAATTGAAAATTAGGCTATCAGTAGATAGACCATTCTATTTCTAGATGAAACAAAAGAAAGAAAGAAAACAAGCATGTGAGGAACCAGTATAAAACCATATAAAAAAGAAACGTGGAAAATCGACTTTGTTTTCAACACTAGTCATAAACGGTAATCAATAGAAAAGTAATATTTGCCGCTGAGATACAGAATGATCAATAGATACTTTGATGCAAATTTCGATCAGTTTAACTAAGCAAGAACTGAGAAACAAAAGGAACCATTTTTAGAGGTCAAACGGTACAATAGACACTACAATCACCCACATAATCTTTGAACATTTATCTGTATTTGATGTTGACTTCAGTAAGAAGCAATATCTTGAGAAAATTTAGAAATAAATATAATGATTCACAAGCAACTGTATCGATAAACAGTTAAATATCTTCACTATATTTTAATAAAATCATCTGGAGGGTTGGACGAAACCTTCCAAAATCGAGAAATTGTTCCACTTATAGCAAAAATGCTTCACTCCCCACCTCCACAAAAAAGTCAAGATGAAACGCTTTATTAAAACAACCGCAGTCATTATATCGATCCAATTTTCAAGGGATATCGTGAGGAACATGTTCAATAATACTACATTGAGTTGTCAGATACAGAAAGATAATTCTTAATAAATTATAAAAAGAACAATAGATTTATTCTAGTGACTAGTAATAAAGAGTATATTTATTTATTTCCGATTATATCTTATTATTATTGTTTTTTGGTTAGAAACTTCTATGATATTACTGTTTTATTCTAACAGTTTCAATCATTATCAGAGAGAATTTATTGAGATAAATACAAAATTATTGTTTGAATACTCGTCAATATTGTATTTCTTCACTAATAGGTATTGCCAAATTTCACAGCAGAAGTTTTAAACATTTTGTTTGCAAATAGCAATATCCTTGGAAAGATAAGTTCGATTCTGCAAATTGTGATGAATATATTCAATTAATAAGGTAATCTTTAGTCAATCTCTTTGTCAATTACAATAAAATACATATAGGGAAAACAATTAGAAATCTGTAGAATATCATTTGTTCTATACAATACAAAAATTAGATAAATAATTATCTAAAAACAAGCGAGAATTTTCTTCGAATAATCTTCTAACATTTACGATTCAATAATTATAGAAAAACGCTAAATAGAAATGTACAAAGATAATATTAGGGACTGAAATAGATAGACCAATAATCGAGAATAAATAAATAATATTCATTCTAATCGATTTTTTTTTGGGTTTAAATAATAAAATAATAAATATATTTTCAAAGTTTTTTAACTTTATCTGATATAAGATATGTAGTTGAAAATATTTACTAATAATTGTCGAATAAAGACACTTATAACAAAATGATTTTGTTCCTTCTATAGAGCTGTTCTGTAGATTTCGTTTCAAATTAGTTTTGATTATTTTCAATTGTTCAAATATGATATTTTTCATATAAAAAGCCATAAGATCTCATTTTTCTAACGAATTTACATTAAATTCTTTGTTTATTTATACCTAAAGCTTTTCTTTTCTTTTTCAAAATGACTATTGATTAAACAGTTCTTGACTTAACGATCAAGAAAAACAACAGCAATCCTTTTTTTTCACTCGATCATGTTCACATTAATCTACTATAACCATAAAAAAACATCCGTTTCAATGTCTCTATGATGATACCAATAAAAAGTCAAAACATTACTGATATATTAATTTTAATAGGCATCAACAGAGATTATAAAACCCTATAAATCTATCGAAGAAAAAACAAGAATTGAGGAAAAAGATGAAAGGAAGAGAAAATATTTGAATGGCGACAATGTGAGCAGAAGAGAAATAAGAATATTTCTGTGATTGCAGAAAACACGAGCTGGAAGATAAGATATAATATAAGAATATTTTCCTATGAAAACTTTATTGTTCTTAATAGAAAAGTGAATTTTGAAGAAAAGGCACGAATAGTGTTTGTATTATTACAGTAATTACCTATGAATAATACTGTCTCGTGTGTCCTACAATAGTCACTATACTACGACATCCAAGATGAAGAAAATTCCATAACTATTATGATCGATCTATACTCTTCGCTTCATTAATATCATCACAGGAATGAATAATAAACAACTTTTATTTGGTAATAGAAATAAATTGTGAATGTGAGTGCTACTTTTCTCCGTAGAATAAATCGTATAAAACAACATTCTGATAAAAACATATCTGAATACCTTGTTTTAGAGATTGAAAAGCAATTGTTCAATATCAGAGTTTCGAACGGGTCTACTTTTCGTTGGCCTGGCCTGCCCATGACAGGCTATGAACCTTTGCAGCCTGCCTGCACTTCTCATTCGTTTTCGTCGACTTGGTCTGTCTGCCTGTCATTCGGTTTGGCCTACCTGACCCGTCTGTTGTGGCCTGCGTACTTTTTTTATGTAGAAATATTAGACTAATAATTGAGTGGAAGTTGAAAACTGTCTTTATGAGAAGACAACGAAGTTATGGATATCAAGACAAACCTGATTAAGCGAAGCATTTATTGATTTAATAGAATATGTAAGTGTCGAATAAAAATAAGAAAAATATTAACATTTAGAAGAGAACTCTGTTGTTGAGTAAAAACATTGTGAATAAATTTAATAAACTATCATCTGTTAAAAAATATAATGCCTGTAGCCATTTTTGCAATAACTCATAGAGCAGAATGATATTTTTTAGTGGTAGTTGGCCGCAATGAGCGGATGAAATTATCAAAATTTCATCTCATTTCATAATTTTTTATTAAAAAGAATTAGTAGAATTTTTTCATCGTCCTTGGTAGCTGTATTTTCCATTAATTCGCTTGCATTCAACACCAATCCGATGGAGTTTACATGAGTTGTTAAGTAGCAAGGCCGTTTTTAAATCTCACGTGACATCAAATTATAGAATGACTGTAGATCTGATATTTAGAAAAAAGTATAATAAGAAGCATGATAAAAGATCCAATGAATCCCATATCCGAAACTTGAGAAGTTCAACTAAGAAAGGAACCATTCGGTTATATGACTTTTTTCTCTATAGGAGGCAGAAAAAAATCGATCTATTATGTGTTGCGCATCCAATATCTCTAGGGTAGTTCGAGATAAATTTGTGATTTTTTTGTATGGTAGTGAGGACTTCTTAGACAAGCCTAACCTGAAAAAAATCATAGAGATTGATTGAGAAGAATTCGAGATATTGAAACTTTACATATAAGAATATAACGGTAGAATAATTTTACAATTGACTCAGATATATGTGTAGGTTTATATTTATTTTTGTACATATGAATATATCTACTTTAGGGATATAGGAGATGTTGAGATATGAAGATTTATATCGGTAATATTTGTCATATCTCTAATATATCTCATGTCTGTACAGCTGGGCATTGGGTCAGCATGACTTGACTGAGATGAATTTCGAGGAAATTCATAAGAGACATAATATGACTGCTGTCACTTTCTTTTATCAAAGAGAAATAAGATCTATTTATTCACTTTGAAAAGTGGAATGAAGGAGATGAAAATGTTGAGTATCTTGCTCATTCATTTGATATCCCCATCATAGTAAACTTAAGAGGAAAAAAAAAACGGCGAGAGCTTGTGCACTCCAATATATGAAATAGAATGAGAGTGTACGAGTCATAAAATCGCGAGTAGTTGGCATCAAACGAAAATGAAGATGTATAAGTAGTAAGACGTCGGTCATTATATAATTAGATGCAGTACTATCATCAATAGTTTAGATTACATAACCATTTTTGTAGTGAAATCGAAGTATTTTACAGCAACATTCTTATAAACCTTCCAATAAAAAGATGCTGTTTTATCAAAAACGTAATTAGCATCGTCACAGTGACAACAAAATCCTGTTTACATGACATTTATTGAGAATAAAGCGTTATTGTTTTTTTTCATCATATTCTCTCATGACAAGATCTTTCTCTTTTTCTTTTATTTCTTTTTAAAAAAGATGAACCGCCATCTTTACATACATTTCCACTGCTGAAAATTATAATAAAAGAAAAGCACTTACAAGTGTTGGCTTCTCTCTCAAAGCATTTGAATATCGACAAGTAGCTTTTTTTTGCACTAGAAAATAGATAAATAAAAGAAAAAAAGCTGGTGATGATGTGATTGTCAGATTAACACTATGACATTTTAAGTAACTTATAAAACATTATCATGGCATCATCGACGATCTTAACAATTTTGAATATCAATACACAATATTCATTTCATAGTTGTTATATTATATTTATTGGTGGAGTGATTGGAAATGCTCTCAACATTTTTGTCTTGACTCATCTGAAAATTTTTCGAAACAGTCGATGTGCTTTCTATTTAACTGTCGAATCAATTGTTGACATTATCTACATAATCGTCTATTCTATCAATGCCATTTTACAAATAATATATGGATTTGATTCCGGTGGATATTCATTAGTCTGGTGTCGATCAAGGTTGATATTCTTTCAAACATGTGTACTTATCTCGTTATCTACAGTATGTTTTGCTGCTTGTGATCAGTTTTTCTCGACAAGTTATTGGTTTAATATGAGACATATGTGTACACTAAAACTGGCTCGATATCTCACATTTGTTACTATTTGCATTTGGTTTCTTCATAGTATTGTTTCTAGCCTTTTTATGGATATTCAGTCATCATTAGGATGTGTTATTTCGAATCAAATATGGGCTCATTACTCGTCATTTTTCTTCTTTCCAGTTTTGTATAGCCTTCTACCAATTGTTATTGCAGGATCATTTGGCCTGTTAGCTTATCGGAATGTTCGCCGTATTATTCGTCAACAAGTGCCAATTGTTCGTCGCCGATTTGATCAACAAATAACAGCGATGGTTCTCATACGAGTCGTCTTTCTTGTGATATTCGTATTACCTTTTGCCATTTATCGTATCTATGGCAACTATGCTTTTACTACACCATTAAATCCTTTGCAAAATGCAATCAGACGATTACTACAAACGATCTTCGTTTCATTTTTCACTCTAAACTTTATGGTATAGTCACATTTTTTGTTTTATTGATAGAGAATAGAATGATTTGTTCTAGAGTAACTTTTATGTCTTTGTGACAACATCATCACGTTACCGCCGTCAAGTGAA
The DNA here is from genome assembly GCA_905250125.1 of Rotaria sordida. Classification (NCBI taxonomy): domain Eukaryota; kingdom Metazoa; phylum Rotifera; class Eurotatoria; order Philodinida; family Philodinidae; genus Rotaria; species Rotaria sordida. Next base: position 81,698 of record CAJNOL010000894.1, read on the forward strand.
ACATGTTCTAATGAAAAAATGTTGGAAACGATGGAAACTGTGGTGTTGTTTCAGACAGAACCAAGTTGCTCCTGTAACCATCGCAGCAAACACTTCGAGCATTGAGCTCGAATAAACGACATCTGTTGATCTTCGTGTGCATTTTCAAATTCTTTTTTGTTCTGCTTGTTGTGCTACTCTAATATTTTTCATATTCACAATAAATATACATAATGAAAAATTCTTTCAAGAAAGAGCTGACAAGCAATGACATGCATAAGTCTTATCTAGACAGATTAAGTAGATAACAGGATGAGATATGAGATTAGGGGCTCATAAACTAATTATTCATAAGTGACAATACACATTTATTTTAATTACAATTCATTGCAATTCTATTTATTAAAATCTATAAATACATTTTGTATAAACAACATGAGAAATCTGTCGATATGAATATAATAGAATGGGAGAGTTTACCCATTTATGCTTTTCATATATTCATGGAAGAGAAGCAGTACAATAAAAAAAGAAGAGGAAAAGTAAATTAAAACTGATTAACTCAATAATTACCAATGAACAATACGAGATCAGTGCACACGAAATGGGTGGTTCTACCAGTTTTCTATCACCTTATAAACAAGGGTGAGCACGTGGGATGATGGGTGGCGGTGAATAAGTAATACTATTCTCACCCTACATACTCGAGTGAATATGAAAAATAGTTCGCTTAATTTCGATGGTCATCTTGTTTGGTGCGTGTCCACTCACAAGAGCGCGGTATTTGTATAGAGAACAGGATACTTGAAAATAAATGACACAATTGGAAAGAAGAAACGGAATCAGTGACACAAAATGTATATCTTCTATCATGTTCGTTAGACATATACGAGGCTTTTCGATCATTGGTGAAGAGTGAATGTCACTGTCACTCTCACTGATGATCAGTTGCATTTGAGCTTAAACATACAATTTTGTAAAAGTTGTGTGCTTGTTGATAGGAATGTATTGAAGACTCTGGTGAGATAAATATAGTGGAGCTCGAACTCCAGTCATCACGAAATTGATATGTGTCACAAACCAATGTTTCTCTTCGAGACAGAATCGCGTTCGATATGCGGCTATTAATGCATCAAAATTCTTCCAATCAGAGCAGTAACAAAAGATACAAAACTCGAATTGATTAAGTCTGGCTAATCTTAATCGAATAAAATCTTCCCATCGGGATAAACGTTGAACAAATTTGAATGGTTTTTCTGAACTAGTTAGATTTAAATGAATAAATGATGGTAGAAAAGAAAGGAAAAATTCGAGTTTATCCATTGTCATCTACATATCATTGAATGTCAATCAGTTCAATTGTTTATATTAGTTTAATTGGAAAGTCTCATCTATCTTGATTATCTGGCAATTATTCATAATTAAACTATAAAGATGAGATGAATTTTGAAGAATAGAACAAAATTGCTTGATAGTAAATGTGTCGATTGAGAGATTTGCAGTCGTACATTGAAAAGATCATAATAATTTGTCTTTATCACTAAGATTAAAATTCAACTGAAGGTTATGAAGACTAGGTTGTGCAATAGTTGAAGTGAAAAGTTGTAATATATCGAAATAGATGGGCAATGATGTCAGATTACAGTTCATTGTAGCATGATGCAAGATGATATTCAAGTCACTAACCTTGATATTATGAATAGATAATTAATGAAGTCTAGTAAATTGATGAATATTGAAAACTGAAAGAAATAATTCGTTCAAATTGATTGCATTTTTCTCGTCTTCAAAGTCAAGCGATACAACATTTTTAGGTGAAATAAATCCACAGATGTTCATCTTTGACATCGAATTGAAACGAATTTTCTATCGATTGTACGTTTCTGCAACGGCAGATAATTGTACACAGACATGACCAAATGAAAGAACTATTGTTTCTACATTGAAAAAGTCACAAATTCGATAAACAAATTCAGTAGATAAGGTCAAAAGAGAAATTTTGTGTTGTTCGGTAGCCATTGTTGTTATATATTCTATTGATAGAAATCTTTAAACGCGTGACGCGTAACGTATTTGGATAGTTAAACGAGAAAGTCGTTCTGATGACTGATTTTTTTTTCTTCTAAGAATCGGAAAAATTTTGCTGTACAAAAATGTATATCTGAATACTTTTACATTAAGTCTCTTTTCATATTATTGTTCTCTTCCAGAGTCACCATTTTTCTTCGATGAAGTATAAGAGGAAACCAAAGAAATATTTTTTTTCTTTTTACCTTTTTTTGTACGAAAAAAGATATTCTTGTAAAACTATCTTATTAAAAAAACAAAAGTATCGTAAAATGTGCTCTTCAAAATGGCTAGAAATTGAGTCGACTAATTCATTTAGTAAGAAATTATAAGCTTATAAATGTCAGTCACATTTAAAAGAAAACTAATCGTTAATATTTGAAACATTAAAAATGAAATCGTGGACTAAGAGTAGTCCAAGTAATCGATTTCCATTACGAAACCAATTTCGATTTATTTTCTGATTTAATTCAATATCTAACACATTAACTAGATATAACCAATCTTGAGTGTGGTTGTGGGCGGGTGTGGGTATAGGTATATATCTTTCCTTTACTCACACTGACACCCACACCCGTGTGAATATCATTAGATATTTAACAGGTTCAGATTAAGTAATTAAATTGATATCATTTATTGAATCCTCATTGATTTGAACGAAGATTACTAAAGCATTCATATGATCTGAGATGCGGTGTTGAGTAGGACCGAATTTTTGCTGCAGCTCTGACGAACTGTTAAATCAAAGATGTTACACTTCGTTATTACTTTTTCATCATTAGGAATATTCTTCTTCTTCAATATTATATCTGAAACTTTCTAATATACGTCATAGATTCCTTCTCGATAATTCTACATAAAAAATGAATGTCTTCCTATAATTATATTTTTTTTTAATTATAATTTTGATATCTTAAAATATCTTTCAAAAACACTGATCTCAGTAAAAAAAAATGAATATTTGTATATATTATTTGTTTTTTATTGCTTTTATAGCATAAACCAATGGTAATTTTCCTAGGAATTGTTTAAATTGATATTGTTGATGATCTGATAATTGACATAAATTATTAAAATAATTAAGTGGTAAACTATCAAATTCTTTGAAAAGATTGATTTTTAAATGATGTTCAATTAAAGCCATAATAATATCACTTAAACTATGATTCCAACGTATTGATTTTTGTTCTATTGGAGCACTTGGATCAGTATAAGTACCTTTTGTATATTCAATAACTAAAAAAGAAATTAAATTTAATAAAATATTTCTATGAAAAAAAAAATTAAAATAACACTTGGTCCACAATTAAAATATGAATATGTCAATAAATGTTCTTCTTGATTATCAAATGTCCAAACCATTGGATGAAAATCTA
>CAJNOL010000894.1:85219-96069 GCA_905250125.1 Rotaria sordida
GATATTCAAATGCTTTGAGAGAGAAGCCAACACTTGTAAGTGCTTTTTTTTTATTATAATTTTCAGCAGTGGAAATGTATGTAAAGATGGCGGTTCATCTTTTTTAAAAAGAAATAAAAGAAAAAGAGAAAGATCTTGTCATGAGAGAATACGATGAGAAAAAACAAAAACGCTTTATTCTCAATAAATGTCATGTAAACAGGATTTTGTTGTCACTGTGACGATGCTAATTACGTTTTTGATAAAACAGCATCTTTTTATTGGAAGGTTTATAAGAATGTTGCTGTAAAATACTTCGATTTTACTACAAAAATGGTTATGTAATCTAAACTGTTATTAATGATAGTACTGCATCTAATTATATAATGACCGACGTCTTACTACTTATACATCTTCATTTTCGTTTGATGCCAACTACTCGCAATTTTATGACTCGTACATTCTCATTCTATTTCATATATTGTAGTGCACAAGTTCTCGCCGTTTTTTTTTCCTCTTAAGTTTACTATGATGGGGATGTCAAATGAATGAGCAAGATACTCAACATTTTCATCTCCTTCATTCCACTTTTCAAAGTGAATAAATAGATCTTATTTCTCTTTGATAAAAGAAAGTGACAGCAGTCATATTATGTCTCTTATGAATTTCCTCGAAATTCATCTCAGTCAAGTCATGCTGACTCAATGCCCAGCTATACAGACATGAGATATATTAGAGATATGACAAATATTACCGATATAAATCTTCATATCTCAACATCTCCTATATCCCTAAAGTAGATATATTCATATGTACAAAATAAATATAAACCTTCACATATATCTAAGTCTATTGTAAAATTATTCTACCGTTATATTCTTATACGTAAAGTTTCAATATCTCAAATTCTTCTCAATCAATCTCTATGATTTTTTTCAGGTTAGACTTGTCTAGGAAGTCCTCATTACCATACAAAAAAATCACAAATTTATCTCGAACTACCCTAGAGATATTGGATGCGCAACACATAATAGATCGATTTTTTTCTGCCGCCTATAGAGAAAAAAGTCATATAACCGAATAGTTCCTTTCTTAGTTGAACTTCTCAAGTTTCGGATATGGGATTCATTGGATCTTTTATCATGCTTCTTATTATACTTTTTTCTAAATATCAAATCTACCGTCATTCTATAAGTTGATGTCACGTGAGATTTAAAAACGGCCTTGCTACTTAACAACTCATGTAAAATCCATCGGATTGGTGTTGAATGCAAGCGAATTAATGGAAAATACAGCTGCCAAGGACGATGAAAAAATTCTACTAATTCTTTTTAATAAAAAATTATGAAATGAGATGAAATTTTGATAATTTCATCCGCTCATTGCGGCCAACTACCACTAAAAAATATCATTCTGCTCTGTGAGTTATTGCAAAAATGGTCACAGGCATTATATTTTTTAACAGATGATAGTTTATTAAATTTATTCACAATGTTTTTACTCAACAACAGAGTTCTCTTCTAAATGTTAATATTTTTCTTATTTTTACTCGACACTTACATACTCTATTAAATCAATAAATGCTTCGCTTAATCAGGTTTGTCTTGATATCCGTAACTTCGTTGTCTTCTCATAAAGACAGTTTTCAACTTTCACTCAATTATTAGTCTAATATTTCTACATAAAAAAAGTACCCAGGCTGCAACAGACAGACCAAGTCGACGAAAACGAATGAGAAGCGCAGGCAGGCTACAAAGGTTCATTGCCTGTCATGGGCAGGCCAGGCCAACGAAGAGTAGACCCGTTCGAAACTCTGATATTGAACAATTACTTTTCAATCTCTAAAACAAGGTATTCAGATATGTTTTTATGAGAATGTTATTTTATACGATTTATTCTACGAAGAAAAGTAGCACTCACATTCACAATTTATTTCTATTACCAAATAAAAGTTATTTATTATTCATTCCTGTGATGATATTAATGAAGCGAAGAATATAGATCGATCATAATAGTTATAGAGTTTTCTTTATCTTGGATGTCATAGTATAGTGACTATTGTAGGACACACGAAACAGTATTATTCATAAGTAATTACTGTAATAATACAAACACTATTCGTGCCTTTTCCTTAAAATTCACTTTTCTATTAAGAACAATAAAGTTTTCATAGGAAAATATTCTTATATTATATGTTATCTTCCAGCTCGTGTTTTCTGTAATCACAGAAATATTTTTATTTCTCTTCTGCTCACATTGTCGCCATTCAAATATTTTCTCTTCCTTTCATCTTTTTCCTCAATTCTTGTTTTTTCTTCGATAGATTTATAGGGTTTTATAATCTTTGTTGATGCCTATTAAAATTAATATATCAGTAATGTTTTGACTTTTTATTGGTATCATCATAGAGATATAGAAACGGATGTTTTTTTATGGTTATCATAGATTAATGTGAACATGATCGAGTGAAAAAAAAGGATTGCTGTTGTTTTTCTTGATCGTTAAGTCAAGAATTGTTTAATCAATAGTCATTTTGAAAAAGAAAAGAAAAGCTTTAGGTACAAATAAACAAAGAATTTAACGTAAATTCGTTAGAAAAATGAGATCTTATGGCTTTTTATATGAAAAATATCATATTCGAACAATTGGAAATAATCAAAATTAATTTGAAACGAAATCTACAGAACAGTTCTATAGAAGGAACAAAATCATTTTGTTATAAGTATCTTTATTCGACAATTATTAGTAAATATTTTCAACTACATCTCTTATATCAGATAAAGTTAAAAAATTTTGAAAAATATTTATTATTTTATTATTTAAATCCGAAAAATAATCGATTAGAATGAATTTTATTTATTTATTCTCGATTATTAGTCTATCTATTTCAGTCCCTAATATTATCTTTGTACATTTCTATTTAGAGTTTTTCTATAATTATTGAATCGTAAATGTTAGAAGACTATCCGAAGAAAATTCTCGCTTGTTTTTAGATAATTATTTACCTAATTTTTGTATTGTATAGAACAAATGATATTCTACAGATTTCTAATTGTTTTCCCTATATGTATTTTATTGTAATTGACAAAGAGATTGACTAAAAATGACTTTATTAATTGAATATATTCATCACAATTTGCAGAATCGAACTTATCTTTCCAAGGATATTGCTATTTGCGAACAAAATGTTTAAAACCTCTGCTGTGAAATTTGGCAATACCTATTAGTGAAGAAATACAATATTGACGAGAGTTCAAACAATAATTTTGTATTGTTCTCAATAAATTCTCTCTGATAATGATTGAAAACTGTTAGAATAAAACAGTAATATCATAGAAGTTTCTGGCCAAAAAAAATAATAATAAGATATAATCGGAAATAAATAAATATACTTTTTATTACTAGTCACTAGAATAAATCTATTACTCTTTTTATAATTTATTAAGAACTATCTTTCTGTATCTGACAACTCAATGTAGTATTTGTTGAACATATTCCTCACGATATCCCTTGAAAATTGGATTGATATAACGGCTGCAGTTGTTTTAATAAAGCGTTTCGTCTTGACTTTTTTGTGGAGGTGAGGAGTGAAGCATTTTTGCTATAAGTGGAACAATTTCTCGATTTTGGAAGGTTTCGTCCAACCCTCCAGATGATTTTATTAAAATATAGTGAAGATATTTAACTGTTTATCGATACAGTTGCTTGTGAATCAGTATGTTTATTTCTAAATTTTCTCAAGATATTGCTTCTTACTGAAGTCAACATCAAATACAGATAAATGTCGAAAGATTATGTGGGTGATTGTAGTGTCTATTGTACCGTTTCACATCCAAAAATGGTTCCTTTTGTTTCTCAACTCTTGCTTAGTTAAATTGATCGAAATTTGCACCAAAGTACCTATTGATCATTCTGTATCTCAGCAGCAAAAATTATTTTTCTATTTATTATCGTTTATGACTAGTGTTCAAAACAAAGTCGATTTTCCACGTTTCTTGTTTATATGGTTTTATATTGGTTCCTCACATGCTTGTTTTCTTTCTTTCTTTTGTTTCATCTAGAAATAGAATGGTCTATCTACTGATAGCCTAATTTTCAATTGATCTATCTTTCTCTGATAGAAAATAGCACTTTTCAGTGGTTACAGAAAAGATCAAAAAAACAATGTTTCATCTACTTTTGATTCTACTGTGAAGTCAATAAACATTTTAAGTCAAATTCTTCTATACACAAAGACTAAACAATTTGGATACTATCGAATGCTGAAAACTGCAAGTTATTACCTTTTACCATTTTTGAATAATTTGCACAGCACTGACATCATTGGCGTGAGACTCATAATTTGTCCCATTCGATATTGCCTATCTCCCAGTGCAACTATAAAGAGTTAAGAGCTGATTTTTTTATCACGAGTTTCAAATGGGGAATGCAATTTATATAGAGAATATTAAAACTCTAACTCATTTCTGAAGAAAGTTATAAAATAATGCAGTGAAATGTCTGACTGTTTAGTTGTACCATTGTTCTGACTGATTAAAAATTCAAAAAAAAATTGTCTAAATTAGTTGATTTCTGTATGCCACTATTTTCCACTCAAAAAAAAAAGACAAAAAGTTCTTTGATAAATTCCGAGAAACCTCTCGGTCTCTATATCAGATAAAAGAAAAAAACTGTTAGTTTGCAAAACTACTTTTTTTTATACTTGAAAGTATTCTCTATCAGATGATAACATTGTTAAGTGTAGCCATTTACGTTTTTTCCGACCGCTGTCTATAAAAAAAAAAATCGTACAATAGGACACTTGAATCACTTACGTATAAGATAATGTATTGATCGTGTTTGAATTAATTGTTGAGCAATATCTAAGAATCGACTATGATGAAACAAATTTTTAAATATATTATCTCTATGTGATTGATTGACTTGTTTCATTTTGAGTTGAACTAGATTTTGGATAGTTTGAATTCTTAGTTGAATCAGCCATACTGAAAGATGATAACATTTGATAAAAGGTCACTTTCTTTATTCGCACTAGATCACACAATTTCTCGAGGGTGTGGGTGTGGGTATTAATAACCTGCACACCCACACCCACACCCACACACCCACACCCACACCCACACCCACACCCACCCTATAGGTTTATATTCTTTTTTCTTCCATTTCTCCTTGATACGCATGACTTTTTGTGGGGTGAACCATTGCTCCTTAAACAGGAACAATTTTCCACTCGATTGGTTCAATCGTTCATTACTTGAGTCAAGTAGAAGAGTTTTAACCACAATGCTACAATTTACAGACCCGAAAATGATTCATAATTTCTAATGGTTGAAGACAACTCGATTCAATATATGCTACATCTCTATGTATGCACTGTAACAAATATTCTAGTTAATGTACTTGATTACAAACTCAATCGTGACTCGAAACATCTAGAAATGCGTAAATTATGATTTGAAATGATAGTAGTCAAAATAGTTTTATTCAAAAAATGAATTTTATAACGTTATATTGAACGATAATGTTCTGTGATTGATAGTTATTATAAAACACATGAATAATGATGATGACTGATATAAATACAAATGTTCAATTTTTATCGTTGACTATCGGAACACTGTAAGTTTTTGCCAACGAAAAGTATACAATACTTGATTGATAACAATAACTAATGCCAATATGAATGCTTGATTTTCATCGTCAGCTATTTCAACATCGTAAGTGTCTGCTGCTGTAAGATACTTTTTGCTAATAATAGCTACTTTACTACCTCCTTTGACCAGTGTGAATGAATGGGCCAAGACATCGAGTGCTTCAAGTACATATTGGCCGTAGACCGAATCGATGATAAATTTTTTGTGAAAAAGTGTGAAGTTTTGTTTTATACGTGCTAATGAACGGTCAGAGTCGCCGTTAGTTATTGACATAATTTGAAAAGTAGGATGAAGGTGATGCACCTCTTGGCGAATCTTGATTAGGCCACTGCAATGATAAAAAGATAGATAACTTGTTACCCATCAACAAAAACAAAGAGATAAATATACATCACCAAGAAAATCAATGGTTTATACATCTCTTTGATTATGAAATTTTTTTTATACAACTATTAAAATATAACATAAAGAATCAATGTGAATAAGTCTTTTTTTTGTGAAAGAACCTGATAGACCTTAATAGATGAAATCATCGAACGTAGACACTGATTCGAATAATCTATCAGTGAGATATGTGCAAAAAACACTCTTTCGGAGTTTGTATTCGAATGCTACAGAAAAATTCGGTTATTGTAATACTTTACACGAAATTACTATCTTTACCCTTCTTACTAACTGTCCTTTATTGAACTTATAAAGTTTCTCTTCAAAAGATTTTCTGCATCCTGTAGAAATCCGTCATGCTTTTAGTGAATAAGAGAAAAGCAGATATTTAAAAAGTTTCCAGGTACTATAATTTTAACTGCCAAAAAAAATCAGTTTGTTGCATATAAATACTAGATGTCTGCGAAAAAAGAATGTCTCAGGACTTGTTGACATGGGTTTGAAATAATTATGTTTTAATTTAGTTTCAAACTGAGCAATGTGAAGTTTTTTTAATGTGCTCTCCGTCATTATTATTTTATTTTCATCGATAGTAGTAGCACTAACATCCAAGCTATTTCAATGTGAAAATTTCTATTTTGACATGAAGTATAATAATGGTTCAGTACAATCACATAGAACCGGACAAGATTAAGCTCGTACGCATTTGGACTAAACAAATTTTCTTAGATTATTTTCTCTTTCTATAGCTTATATTGGAAGCCAGTTCTTCTCTCAATCGTCATGAGTGTAATGAACAAATTTGATAGCAACTTGATTCTGTTCATGACACAGCTCTAGATATACGGTAGAGACAAACAACCAAACATCTTATATCGCAAACCATCAGCATATGCTATTATGTCCACAGACTAGACACAAATACTTTTAAATATTGTTTTTTTATAGTCTTAATACTTTTCTGTTCTTCTGTAGAAATGCAACCATGGTTCTCATCTCACGCACCACATAAGAGACTGCAAAGTGACACTTTTTGTTTTTTGATTTAGACTTTTTATCGACAAAAAGTGCATATCTATGAAAGAGAGAGACAAAATATCAGACTATCAGAGGGAAGTATTTGCGTTCAGTCTTAATATCTAGGACTTACTTTCCATTTATATCTTCTAGTACCATGTTATCACCAATGGAAAGGATTTTCGATCGCACAATAAACACATCATTGCCCAGTTGATCTTTGATTTTGAAATGGTCACCAAGTGCGAGTATTTTTCCTCGAATTTGATAATGACGAGTAGACAGTCGAGACTGTTCAAAGAATGCAAGGTCGGGATATCGACTAGCCATAATGATGACAAAGAAATTAAGGTAGAAAAGTGGCAAAGCTTTTCGTAGCTTTCGTATTTATATGTATACCATTTGATAATGTATGACTGCGTCATCGAAATATTGCGTTTCTTCATCTTTATGATTATTCTGTTTATACACTGACTCAGCAAGGAACCAATTCAATATATTCACGCGAAAAGTAGAAAAAAGAAAACTGGCGTCATTCTGTATGGAATATTGATTTATTTTCACACGAATGTGCATACTCCTCATTTGTCATATTTGGTAATACCAACTTGTATAAGTAAGAAAATGTCACTTCCTACTTACAAAATATAACCTATTGAGAATATGAGTATAGATGTGTATGTGGATTTTATTACCACCTATACCCATACCTACACTACCGTTGCCACCTGTCTGATATGGTACGATCGTCCTTTACTGACGGGCTTCATGGAAAATGTGAATAATCGTTGCTTCCGTATTACAGTGATTGTAGACAAATAGGGAGCTAGTCGTAAGACATCGACTTAGCATGGAAGAATTGAACAAATTCTACCACTGTACTCACAATAGAAAAGTTGTTTCTATCACTCGATCGTAGTTTAGTAACTTCTTTTACATACAATGGATACATTTCCTATGTTTGTTTAAGATAATCTGAGAGATGCTCATTCTGTAATGCATGCTTAATCTGTCTAAATTTTCTTTCAACTAATGGTTGCACCATACTTATACTCAATAGTCATATTAGAATCATTGCATATCTGGTTATCAACAAGATCTACTATAGTTTGTTTGTTGATTCAGATTATTGCTCGTCAAGAAATCGTTAAGGTTCAATAAATAACTCGATCGATATCTCACACAGATAATCATTCTTAGTAATTACTGTCTTGTTTTGAACACTACAATCATATCAGATAATTCATGCAAATTCATTCGTGATGCCTTTAAGATTTCTCTATTAAATACAGAACATACTGAAAACATCGTTGATAACATCTATGCTGGTAATTACGAAATTGAAGTAGTACTAGAAAGATGATTGGCCTTATATGAGTGTAATCAAAACCTCTGTTATTTTGCTTCTGATTATGATTTGAGGAGGCGTCTCATTTGAGATATTGAATAGAAATCAACAACTTCTTTAGATGACTATGAGTAGTCCACAACTAAACTGAATGAAATCTGTCGTCTTCAATTTGCATTCAGATTCAAAGAACGATTCAGAATCCAAAATTGTCTTAATATCAGATATTTCTTATCGAATTGTTTATATCAAGTGAAATCAAGAAGATGGCTTGGTGATATACGAAAAGCATCTACTGATTTATAAAATGACGAATAACAGATAAGCTGAGTGTATGTATAGATGTGAGTGAAGAACTTACCATCTACACCCATTCAAGTATATTAGGATTTAAATTAAATCAATCTATTTTAGTTATGATTCGAAGAATTCATTGAGTATCATTTGCATCACAAATCCTGCCATCTGGTGTGCATATTTCATCTCGACTATATGCACATCTACCAATACTTGTATTTCTTTCCATATGCAATGGGCTGCTTCTTGTATTGTATTTCTTAAGCGTTTTAGCTTACTTTTACAAATAAATTATGGGTGTGGGTGTGGGTGGGTGTGGGTGTGGGTGTGTGGTTGTGGGTGTGCCACCCCCCGCCCACACCCACACCCACACCTACCCACACCCCACACACCCACACCCACCCACACCCCACACACCCACACCCACCCTTAAAGTCTGGCAGTTGAATCTGTTTTTTAAATTTTCGATAAGTGAAACCATACTCTAATCGAAACATTTTAATGACAACCAGTATTATCTATATTTCTTTATTGTTCTATAAATTTTTACACAAACGAATTCTTCGTTGATTCACTATATTGAATAGTATTTGTCACACAAGATACTACACAAAGAAAACTGTTAACTAATACCTGATATAGGACTAAGTCTTTCTTTATATTTTCGTATTCGTCTTTTTCAAGATTTTACGATGATAATTAAAACAAGGAGAAAACAGCAGAATCCGAGTCACGTGGAGTCTGCTATTTCTCCCTTGTTCCGATTTCCTACACCCTGATTACCATCTATTAAGCGTTATAAAACATCCGTTAGCTTTTCTAAACAGCTCATCCCTTTACTCAAAAAAATCTACTTAAAAATTCTATCTTCACATTTGGATTCTTTATGATCGAAAATTCATAGAGAAGTTTCCGAAAAATGTGAAACAATCAAACAACTTCATTTGATTTCATATAACCCTCCTTAGAGTCGAGAGAAAACAGTGTCATCCATCAATGTTTCTAAAAAACTGACCAGTCATATAGTTAACACAGTCATTTATCTAAGTTATACTGATTTCGATTACCAGATGTTCCGAAAATAACCTACCAGAAGTTTTTACAAAAGACCGAATTTCATCGACTAATTTTTTTCTGTATAATAGATAAACAAATCGAATTTTTATATCTACAAGCAGGCTCCAAAAGCACTGTTGAAAACTAGGACCTCCGAGAAAAATATCGAAATATAGTGTGTTTCCTATTTCCTGAAAACTCATCAATTATGCATAGATTTTCATTGTTTAAATTGTGATCTGATACTCTGTTATTTATTGTTTTGAAGGCATGATAAAATAAATTTCTATAAAAAGACTGTTCAAGACTTCAATAGTCGAAAGATTTGAATCATTCAATAACTAAAAGTAATTTGAAAAGAAATGTTCGGTCATAATTTTTTAGGAAATAGATAACAAGCTACATTTTGCTATTTTTCTCGAAGGTCCTAGTTTTCAATAGTGCCTTTGAAGCCTGTCTCTAGAAACAAAAAACACTCAGTTTGTTTATCTATTAAACAGACGAAAATTAATCGATGAATTTTGGTCAATGGTGAAATAAAACACAAAAACTTTTGCTAAGTTATTTCCGAGATTCCTGGTATATATAGATTTTAATATTTGCTTGAATTCACAAAAAAAATTCAAACAGTATGCTTAAAAATAAACACTGAAAAATAAGCGCATTCATTTCATCAACTTGTAGACAACGCTAGAAGAAATGAAAAAAGAAGGTCATGAGTAGTGATGGTGATGTTAGGTTACACGTGTTAGGTGTGCAGTTGATAGAAATTTTAGATAAACCATCACTTTCGGACCTCCGTACGTTGTTTCAACAGATCAGTATATTAAGTTGACATTGAGTTGATATTGAGTAATTACTATTCGAGAAATAGCGTCGAACGCAAAATCAATGTATCACAACATAAGAGATATGTTTAACGTAATTACGCAACGTCGATCATATTTGTTAGGAAGAAAAAAAAGTGTTCGAGACTAGACAGCAGATGAAACTTCATAAAATAATATGCTCGATTACAACACTATATTTGAAAGAATTTCGTATTTTCTTTTCGTATTGTTCGAAAATAAGTGATTTAAATTGAAATAAGATGCGAAAATTTTACTAAACAATAA